>PVIH01011933.1:0-66193 GCA_004025045.1 Sigmodon hispidus | reverse complement strand
TTTTTTCATAACACCTTTCTGTTTATGAAGCATCTCTTTCAAGGTGCAATTGGATCTTTCCACAACCACTTGTCCAGTGGGGTTGTGTGGTATCCCAGTAACGTGTTTTATCTCATAATATCCAAAAATCTGCTTCATTTTCTTGGAAACATATGCTGGAGCATTGTCAGTCTTAATTTGATCAGAAATTCCTAATATGGCCATGGCTTCCAGAAGATGAGTGAGTACTGTATTAGCATTCTCAGAACTCAGGGCGGTAGCCCACTGCATTCCTGAGTAGGTGTCAATGGTGTGATGAACATATTTTATCTTACCAAATTCTGGGAAGTAAAGCACATACATCTGCCAAATCTCATTGCTCCTTGTACCCTTAGGATTACTCCCAGTGGTTAATGATGGTTTATTGTAAAGGGAACACTTGTCACACTTGCGCAAAATTTCCTTGGCTTGATGCCAAGTGATGGGAAAACTCTTCTTCAATCCCTTGGCATTAACATGATGCTTCTTGTGAATCTCTGAGGCTTCTAACACATTTCCTATTAGTAACCGATCAATCTCATCATTACCCTGTGCTAAAGGGGCAGGAAGACCTGAATGAGCCCTGATATGTGTTATATACATAGGATGTGTTCTATTGCTGATGATATCCTGTAGCTGTACAAACAAAAGGGTTAATTGTGTATCATCAGGAATTAAGTCAGCAGTTTCAATATGAAATACAACTCCTCCTGCATAATGAGAGTCGGTTATCAGGTTAAGAGGTCCAGGAAAAATCCAATAACACCATAATAATGGCATACAGTTCTGCCTTCTGAACAGAATCATAAGGACTCTGTGTCACCTTTCTGAAGTTTTCTAATTTATAACCAGCCTTTACTGTTGTATTTGCATCAGTAAAAATGTAGGGGCTCCAGAAATACGTTTATCTTGTACTACACGGGGGAAAATCCAATTAGTCTTCTTTATAAATTGAATCCTTTTGCTTCGGGGATACTTACTATTAATCTCTCCTAGAAACCCACTACAGGCCTTTTGCCAAGGTTCTTTGTCTGCCCATAATTGATCAATTTCCTCATTGTTCAAATGTACAACAATTTCAGCCAAATCCTTTCCAGTCAATTGTCGAAGCCTGAATTTTCCTTTGAAAGTCAAATCTGAAATCTTTTCAATGTATGTTTTTAGTTTTTTACTTGGTCTATGTGGCAGAAATATCCATTCTAGTATAATATTTTCCCTTTGCATTATGACTCCTGTAGGGGAATATTCAGAAGGCAAAATAACCAGGATGCAATTGATGTCTGGGTCTATACGGTTAAATGTGCTTCTTGTAATCTCTTTTACACCAATGCTAATTCTTTCTCAGCTTCAGCATAGAATTCCCTGGGACTATTCAGATCCTTATTTCCATCCAAAGTTTTGAACAAATGAACCAGTTCATAATTTTTAATAGAATAATCAGATGTATGTGGGCAATATCCCCCAATAGCTTCTGGAAATCATTAAGTGTCTTCAATCTGTCCCTCTTAAGTTGTACATTCTGAGGTCTAATTGTTTGCAAGCCTATTTTATATCCCAAATAATTGATAGAATCCCCTCTTTGTATCTTTTCAGGGGCAATGTGAAGTCCCCAATCAGGCAACACCTTCTTCAATTCCTCAAACAGTCTTTCTAAGGTGTTTACGTCTGGGTCTGCTAACAATATATCATCCATATAATGGTAAATGATAGATTGTGGGAATTGTTTGCATATTACTTCCAATGGCTATCAGACAAAATATTGGCATAGGGTGGGGCTATTCAACATCCCTTGTGGAAGGACCCTCCATTGATACCTTTTTACCGGGTATGAATTATTAAAATTAGATACAGGGAAAGCAAACTTCTCCCTGTCTTGTTTCTGTAGAGGTATTGTAGAAAAACAGTCCTTCAGATCAATAACTATTATAGGCCATCCTTTAGGTAGCAAAGAAGGTAAAGGTATACCAGATTGTAGGGTGCCCATGGGCTGAATCACCTTATTAATTGCTCTTAAATCCATCACCATTCTCCATTTCCCAGACTTCTTTTTGACCACAAATACAGGGGAATTCCATGGGCTGATCGATTCTTCAATATGTTGAGCTTGTAACTGTTCCTGCACCAATTGTTCTAGGGCTAGCAATTTCTCCTCTGTCAAAGGCCATTGTTGGACCCAAATAGGTTTATCTGTCAACCATTTCAAGGGCAGGGCTGTTAGTGTCTTAGGGGTGCTTGCAGCTTTAAGACTGCGTCTTTGTGCAACCTGAATGACCAATGGCTGTTTTATGTAGCCTCTTGAGGTATTACCTTCAAGGCCATGATTAGTTCTTTGGCTAGTATGTAGGCCTGGAGGAATCTTAATTTGAGTGTTCCATTGTCATAGGAGATCACGACCCCATAAGTTCACTGCTATGTTGGCCATGTATGGCTTCAGTCTTCCTCTCTGTCCTTCAGGTCCTATGCATTCTAGCCATCTCACTCTGTTATACCTGAGACAATGTCCTAATACCTAAAAATTGAACATCCACCTCCTTCAGAGGCCACTTGGGGTGCCAGGCCTGCTGAGTTATGATGGAAACATCAGCCCCTGTGTTGACTAAGCCCTGCATAAAAATATTGTCTATTATTTTTCTCAACTTTGGTCTTTGTTCATTTATGGAGGTCTTCCAAAATATACATTTTATTGGTTTACTGGATATCATCAACTTCTCCTGTAAGGGCAATCTATTGTCTATGGTTACATGGTCTACTGTTTCAGACTTGGGATTTGTTACTCATCCTGAGGACACTGCTCTTCCACTGTGTCTGGATATGACTGAACCCTGTTTGGCTTAGAGGTCTGATTTTTGGGGGCTTCCTAGGGGAAGCTCTGAGTTACATTTCCTGATGTTAAAAGCTTGCCGTCTTTGTCTCTTATAGATCTACATTCATTCGTTCAATATCTGCCTTTGTTACATCTCCTACATAGTCCAGGAGGTAATGACCTTCTGTTTAACTCACTCCTGGGATTGGAAAAGTTCCCATGTATGCTTTGTCTACAATGTCTCTTTATATGGCCTGGCATACCACAATTGAAACAAATAATGCCTTGATTTCTCAGCTTAGCATTAGCAATGGCTTGACCTACCCAATTCTCTTCATCAGGGTGTAGATATTCAGCATTAAGCACAAATTGAATCCATTCTTCTATGAGTGCACCCCTGATCTTTAATGGCATGATCAATTTTTTACATGTTATATTAGCATTATCAAAGACCAAAGGGAGTATCAATTGTTTACAAACTTCTGAATCTGACACTGCTCTATTTACAGCCTGAGTCATCCTCTGTAAAAAGTCTGTATAAGGCTCTTTCGGATCTTGTTTAATCTGAGTATATGACTCAATTCTCTGTCCTGGGTCCAAAACCTTTCCCAAGCATTTAAGGCAGCAGTACAGCACAGCAATAGAACATGGTCATCATAAGTAGCCTTAACTGATAAATCAGCAAACTGGACGTCCCCAAAGATTTGAACCTTGGAGATGGTAATATTCCCAGTTTGATCTTGAGATTCTAAGACTTTAGCCTCTTCTCTAAACCAATTCCTTCACTGGAAGCTTTGGCCATCGTTCAACACTGCGGTAGCTAAATTCTTCCAGTCATCAGGAATTACTTGATTCTGTGCTGACCATAAGTTCAAGGATTGTTTCAGAAAAGATGATTGTACACCGTAAGTCACTATGGCTTCCTTTATTGTTTTTAGATTCTTCATGAATATAGGTTCATAATTTTATCCCACATTGTCAGAAGCCCTTGCACTTGGTTGTGGTTTTTTGGCCTCTGCCATGACTGGGAATAGAGTTGGATGGGTGGGGGGTAATCCTCTCATCGTAACCATTCTAGGTAAACAACCTTCCCTGCAGTAGCACCGTTTAAGAGAGGGCTCTGGGTTATCTTGAGCAGGTGTTGCCTCAAAATCCTTTTCTAAAATCTCCAAGTGAGCCTCATGATCTTGCAACCTAGTTTTTAATGGTCTCTTCCAGTGTTTTAAACTCCTCTATAAATGACCTCTCCAACAATTTCATAGAGTGGAAAAACCTCTCAGTCTCCTCATCTACATGTTTTACTATCTTCTGTTTAAATTTCCTAGAGTTTTCATCCATTATCCTAAAATTCTCATCCATTTTTTTTAATTTTTCATCTAATTTCCTAAAATTTTCATCAAGATGAGCTCTGTGTTCCTCTCTAATAAAATTTTCATCCATTTTTTAAATTATTCATCCAATTTTCTAAAATTGTCATCAATATGAGCTCTAAATTCCTCTGTGATTAAAGTAGACCTCTCTTCTACGGAAACGATGAGTTTTTGGAGTGGCTTAATACGTTCATCCATGTCAGACATCTTAGCCTCACACTCTCTATGTTGAGATCCTTTAAAATAGGTATGTATACAGTATACTATCACACAAAAAAGCAAAAGGACTCCTGGGTTGAAATAACCTCCAAATGCATAATCCTGAAAATAATACTCTATCACCATTGTGAAAAAGTGAGTAAAATTCTGAACATTTATCTGGTCAGACATTTTAGAAGAAAGAAAAAAAATTGTCTTACTCAGATGTAATGAGGACTTACTGCCAGCAGGTGTCACAGTTGTACCACAGCAGAGGTGCCGTAAGGAATTCTCCAGCTCGTCTTTATCTCCTCCAAAAAATCCTACCTGTGTATCTCACTGCAATCACAGATGCGAAACCAAACTGGCCGGTCAGACCGACTGGGTCCGCGGGTGGGGAGCCCGTGGTTTCTGTGGAACCAGTCCCACATTCAGGCACCAATTATCGCGGTACAAACCCGCTATGAGATATGTTTTAAATGAGGTTTATTTTGTGAGAATTGCTTACAAAACAGAGAAGATTTAAGAAAAGGTGAAAGGGTAAGGTTGCAGCACACTGGAGCGTTTCTAACGAAAGCTCCTCACCCACACGCCGCACCTCCGAACACCCACACCTCCAGCCCAGAACTGCGATCCATCTGGAAACTGTGCCAACAGTCCGAAAACCACGCCACCAGTCCGGGACCCTTGCAAGAGGTCCCGGCCCTGCACGAGAGAATGCTGGCTTCCTGTCCTGGTCCTCTCCCTTGGGAGTCTACTTCCGAAGCTCTTTCCAGTTGACCATGCCCTCTGACGTGATCTGTTCA
Source organism: Sigmodon hispidus (assembly GCA_004025045.1). Lineage (NCBI taxonomy): Eukaryota > Metazoa > Chordata > Mammalia > Rodentia > Cricetidae > Sigmodon > Sigmodon hispidus. Next base: position 60,998 of record PVIH01011933.1, on the reverse strand, counting down.
CATGTGTAGTTTCTGATTTCCCACTACAAGTATTTGCTTTATGAAGAAGGATGTGCTTAATTTTTGAAAAAGTTCCATGAGGTGGTGAGAAATATGTATATTCTTTTGTGTTTGGATTGAAGCTTTTATAAATATTTATTAAATCCATTTGCATCATAACATCTGTTAGGTCCCTTATTTCTCTGTTGAGTCAGTTTTTTTCCAGTTGACCTATCCAAGGGTGAAAGTAGAGTATTGAAGTCTCCCACTATTAGAGTGTGACATTTGATGTGGGGTTTAAGTTTTAGTAGTTTTTTTTTTTAACATATGATTGTGTCCTAATATTAGGGGCATAAATATTCAAGATTGTGATTTCTTCTTGATTGATTTTTCCTGAGATGAATAAGTAATGTCTGTCCTAGTATTTTTTGATTGATTTTGCTTTGAAGTCTACTTTGTTTGATATTAGGATGACAACACAATCTTGTTTCTTGGGTCCATTGAAATAAAAATATTTTTCAACCCTTTACTTTGATCCTGTGTGTATCTTTGGAGTCAAGGTTTGTTTCTTTTATGCAGCAGAAGGTTGGCTTTTGTTTTTGTATTCATCATGTTAGGCTTTATCTTTTTATAGGTAATTTCAGTCCACTGATATTGAGGAATATTAATTACCACTGATTGTTATTTGCTGTTATTTTTGTTGGTAGCTTATGTATATTTCCTTTTTTGGCTTTTCTTTTATGGGATTATTAATTGTTTGTGGTTTCATGAATGTATCTGGGTTCCTTAGGTTGGAGTTTTCCCTCTAGTACTTTCTATAGTATGGGATTTGTGGATAAGTATTGTTTCAATCTGTCTTTGTCATGAAATATCTTTCTTATTCCATCTTTGGTGACTGCTAGTTTTTCTGGGTACAGTAGTCTCTGTTGGCAGCTCTGCTCATTTAGTGTTTTTATAACTTCTGATCAGGACCTTCTTCCTTTCATTGTTTCTATTGAATAGTCAGGTGTTACTCTGATGGATCTGCCTTTATAGGTAAGCTAACCCTTTTACTTTGCTGCTCTTAATATTTTTTCTTTGTTCTGTATGTTTTGTGGCTTGATTATTATGTGGTGAACAGACAGTTTTTGGAGAGTCTAATCAATTTGGTGTTATGTAAGCTTCTTATATCTTTCCTTCTTTTGATGGTAAAGTTTTCTTCTATGATTTTATTGAATACATTATCTGAGCCTTTGAGCTGGTATTTTTCTCCTTCTTATATTCCTATTATTCTCAGGTTTGGCCACTTTATGGTGTTGGAGATTTCCTGAATGTTTTGTGTTATGGTTTAGTGTTTTCTTTGAGTGATTTATCTGTTTCCACCATTGAGTCTTCTACCTCTGAGATTCTCTATTCCATCTCTTGGATTCTGTTGGTTATACTTATATCTATAGTTTCAGATCACTTCTTCAGAGTTTCTATTTCTTCCTTTGCCTCATTTAGTGTCTTCTTTATTGTTTCTATTTTACTTTTTAGTTTCTGTAATGTTTCTTTCATTTGTTGGTTTTCTTTTGCTTTACTTTCAAGGAATTTTTTATCTCTTCCTTTTTTATTGGTATTTTCTTCTATTTATTTAAGGAAAATTTTGATATCCTCTTTTAAGGCTTCTATAATGTTGATAAAAGTGTTTTAATGTTGATTCCTTCTCTTTTCTCTTTATTGCTCTTTTCAGGACTTGGTATTGTAGAACCACCAGCTTTTTCTGTTGGTGCCTTGGTGCTCTTTATATTGTTATATGTATTCTTGTACTGATGTCTTCCCATTGTATTTTGGTTCACTTTTAGTCAGGTATTAGTCAGATCTTAGTCAGCTGTGGTTGCAGGGCTTTTGAATTTCCTTTCTGCTCTGAACATGGAGCCTGGATGATCTTACTCTGTTCTGGCCATAGGGTCACAAGGTCAGAAGAGATGCTTATCTCTCATTCTGCTCTAGGCACTGGATTAAGCAGTTCAGAGAGATGCCTCTCACTGGCCCCCGAATACAGGTCATGTAGTCTGGAGAGACATCTGTCTGGGGTCTTGTTGTCAGCTATGTGTTCCCTGGGATTTCTGGGAAAATATTCTCCAGCCTCATACTCCCTCTGAATGCAGGTGGCACTGAACCATTTTTTATATACAATAAAACCTATCCACTGCCCTCTTACTTGCTATTATTAATCTTCTTGAGTCTGATTTAATAAATGAATCAGTGTTTGTTGATATAGATTTATAGTTTCTAGATATCTAGTTATAACCAACAAATGATGCTAATATTTTCTGCTCACACTATCATGACCCAAGGAAAGTTATTTGTGAGAAAGTAACAGTGTTGCCACAGCCAACAGATGTGATAAACTAATGTAATATTGGAGAGGCTCTTATCAGAAGAATAAATGTTAGAGATCAATTTGAGACTGTTGGTGAGAAACAATAAGCAAACTATTTTGAAGATTATAGGCCTATTCTTTTTTCTCTTAAGCTTAATATGCTATATAAAATGATCTTTAATTACTTTAATTAATAATAGATAACTATAAAACATTACTTGATCTATAGGGTAAGATATATTTTTAATATTTTACAATAGAAAAACAAAAATTATTCAAATTTAGAAGCAAATGGAAAAAAAACTTTGGTCTTTTTTCCATCTTGAGTTCCTGTCCTCTAATTCTCCAAACAAAATAATATCAACTTATGCATCAAAGCAGTCTAGGTCTTGAAGATGCACAATAAATAAAACAAGCATAGGATCATTTCCAGTGCTGTGTTGTGGATAGAGAATGTAGAAAATTGATTAAGGAGGCTATAGTTGGTGGTTATATGTAGTTTGTATAAAAATATAGTGATTAGCATGACAAAATCCAATGAAATATGGGGTGATCAATAGGAGATGATTAATTAATAGGCTGCCTAATAAGGTTAAATTTGAATGCTGTTCAGAGTGATTACATGAGGAGAGTGCATTACAGAATAAAGGAACAGAAAGCACATATTGTTCATAGTGTGATCATTAATAGATATGGGGTCAATGGGGTTATAAAAAATTAAACTGGAAGTGAAATCTGAGCCCATCAATAAAAAAATGCAAACATTGTTTTTGTTTCAGTAGTGGCCTCCACTGCATCCCATTTAGCATGCACTAAGCAGTAAGAGGTATTTTAATGGGTAGATCAACACTGATTCAGTGATAAGTTTCCATGGTTCATCCATTATAGGTAAAACACTTTACATATATTCAAAGATGACTGCAATATTTCATTTGATCATTTCCCAGACACATATCAAATTACTGGAGACCTTGAATTTATTGTTTATGAAAATTCCAAATTGCTGTTGTTTTTCTTGTGCTTTCTTTATTAGAACTTTTTTTTTCCTCAAATATCTGGGATGTTATTTGCTTTTTCCCAAGCCTAAATTATCTTGTTCACTTATGGAAATTCAGTCGAAAACCTGTTTGTATAAGAAAGCCATGTGTAATCAGCTCTTGTTTGAAATTCCTGTCACTTTATTCTTCACTCAGTCTGCATGTTTGTGATCTTGTATTTAACTTCCTCTCTTGGTTGGGGGTTAGTTGAGATTAAGCAATGCATTTATTTTCAGAGTTAATCACTGAAATTGACATATATTAGATGCTTAGTATTTAATGGCTAAGAAAATGAATATGTATGAAAAATTTAAAATTTACTTGCATTTCCCACTAGAACAAAATGTTGCAAACATTTCCAAACACTCTAAACAGTCATTACATTTTCTTTTTTAAACATATTATCATTTATTAACTCTTTTGGTTGAATTCTTCCTCTCCAGCATCTCCTCTCCTGGATCCTCTATCTTCCTACCTACATTATTCCATGCTCTGTTTTTATCTTTCAAAACACACACACACACTAAAGACAATTCCAAGTGAAATAAAAACCAGGACATAAAACTCTAAACAACAACAACAAAACAAATAATAAACAATCACAAAAACCCCCAAAAAACATAAAAGAAATATTCAGTTCATTTTGAATATGTCAAATATTCATGGGCACAAGGCTTGCTATTAAAAAAATGAAAAGAACAGATATGCTGTATTCCAGAGGGTATAAATTGCAGATAGCTTCTTGTTCAGGGTATACCTTGTGTTCACTCTGCCTTCTCAGTACTGGAATTTTGTCAGGTTTGAACCTGTAAAAATTTTGTGCTTGCTTTCAAAGACTCTATGAGTTTATATGTGTATCTGCCATGTTGTATTGGATACTTACTCCTTGAAGTCACCTATCAATCATGGTTCCAATAACCTCTCTTTCTCCTGTTATACATAGATTACTGAGGATGGTAAGAAATACCAGGACAGTGAGTCATTTGTTTCAGAAAGCTCAGAAAGGAATAGAATGTATCTGATAGCTAAGATGTTTGGAGGCCTGGCAAATGTATAACATACATTTGGTATTTCCATGATATATTTTGGTCTTGTTTTAGTCAGATTTTAACTCGCTATGACTTGATTTTTTCCATTTTGGAAAATAAAAGCTAACTGTATACCATTATATGTTTGAAATTCTTAACCTGTGTTTGAGATTTTTAGAGGCTCACACTTAAAACAATAGAAATAAAACACTTTATTCTTCTAAAATGCTGTAATAGTTGAAGACTGTGGGGTTTTAAATTTGGACTGTATACATCTTTTGTTGTAACATAATAATGAGCCTGTGGGGACAAAGTGTGGAATTGTAATATTACTAGTTGTCAATATATGGATCTGCCATAGCCTAAATGATGAGGCATGCCTATAGAAGATTGTCCTGATAGTGTTGATAGAGTTGGGACATCTGAGCTCTATGGGTGGAAGCATTTTCTAATGAGGAAATTACTATAATACTGAGAAGTAGCATTCACTCATTGGACCTTTCTTCCACGCTAGAGAGATAATATTGCCAGCTGCTTTGAAATCCTGACAATTTAACTTCTCTCTGAACTGTGGCCAGAATAAACCCTTTTTTTTTTTTTTTCAAAAAAAGATAAGATGACTACTGTGCCAAATAAAAGGAAGAAGGAGGAGGGTAAATACAGACAAGTAAAAAGGTTTTAAAATGCCTTGTTGAAATAATTATAAATGAAATGTATTTTTTAGTCTTCAGTATTTTATAAACTTTTACTTGTCTTTAAGTGAGATTTTACAAAGTGAAATGTTAATAAGTGAATTACCATTTTTTAGTTTGTTACTGTTTTAAACGCTGTGAGACAACAGGCTTCCCTATAACTCTATCCTCTTCACTGTAGCCAATCCTGTGTCACACTTGGATCTTTACACTTTTAACTTCATATCTTTATAAAATGGTGTCATAATAAACATTTCCTGGTCAATAACTATTCTCAAAATTATGGTCTATGCATCTGCATAATATTTTATTACTTCCTTGTAATCTGACATTATCTAACAATTTCTTTTTATTGTTTTTATCAGTTTTATCTACATTGGCATACAGTTGGAGATGACCTCTGTCAAGACAGTATATTTTGAAAAGCAACATAAAACTTTTATAAATAAGACAAGACCTAAATTTGTCTTCCAACAAAAAGTTGTAGATTATATAGCCAGAGCACAGTCATTTTACTTTTTCTCTTTCTAGACTCAAAAGTGGTAGTTTGGTGAAACTAATTTTCTTTTTAAGATTTACTTATTTTTTATATTATGAGTATGGGTACTTGTCTGCTTGTATGTCTATCACTTATGTCTAGTATCTGTGGAGGCCAGAAGAGAGCATAGCTTTGCTAAAACGGAATTTACTTTTGGTTTTAGGCTAATATATGTTCTGGGATTTCAACCTGCTTTCTCTGAAGGAACAGCCAGTGCCCTTAACTGCTGAGTCATCTATCTATTCCCTCCAATATCTATATTTAGCATCTTTTATTCCATATTCCCAAATTTTATTTTTATTTTTTAAAGGAGTATACTTAGTGGCTTATTGGCTCTATCAATATCTCAAACTAAACACAAGCTGTGGAGAGCTGACTTGGAATTGAGAACACTTAGTGTTCTTTAGACAATCTGACTTTCTTTCCCTAAAACTACATCATGTAGCTTACAACTGCATTTCAAAGGGATCCAACAAACTTGCTCAGTCTCAATGACCAGATACAGAGTACAATAGCTCAGACAAACACATACACAAACACACATATAAAAAGTGAATAGAAACATCTTTAAACTCAACCAGCCTGCCTTAGGAAACAGAATATAAATACAAAAATACGTGTATATCATATTAAAATCGATTATTGCACAGTACCTATGTGTTGTACATTTCCATTAGAATGACAGTATTTGAGGGCTTAATATTTTTACTTCTTCTAGTTTTTAGTGTTACATTCATGTTTATAAAATGAATTATCTTTTCAAGTTATTTTTTTATTTTTCAGTGAAAATTAAATACAAATTTATACACATTGGTAAGCATTGTGCACTTGCCTAAAGAATTCTAAATGCAAACACTGAGCATGAAAGAAAATTTTTGAACTGAAATTTTTCTTACAGAGTCTAAGCTAATACCCTTCAGGTATAAATCAAAAGATAAACTAAGAAATATCAAAACAATCAAAACAAAATTATGCATAAGTTTTTACGATCCAATTAATGCCTGATTTCTGTTAAACTGCATATTTTTGTTTATTTAATATGAGTATTTAACATTACATAATGCATTTAGAATATCTTCTTTTTTTTCTATTGCTATGACAAAGCATTTTTTCTTGGCTAATTTTATTGCTGGGACAAAACATCATGGCCAAGGCAATTTAAAAAAAGAAAGTAATTAGCTGTCTGGTAATAGGACACTTCTTTAATCTCTGCACTGGGGAGGTAAAAGCAGGTGAATCTGTTTGTTCAAGGCCAGACTTGTCTACCTAGTGTGTTCCAGGACAGCCAGGGCTACACAGAGAAACTCTTTCTCCAAACAAACAAACAAAACAAAACAAAAATGAAAGCACTTAATTTGTGGAGTAGCAGTTATATATAGGCTTCAAATAAGTTAGGGGAGGGACCATCATGTCACAGAGTATCATAAAAGTCAAGGAGGCGTGACATTGATACAGTAACTGAGAGCTTATATCTCATTCATAAGCAAAAGGCAGAGAGAAGGAGCTCCTGGGTTTTTGCAATTTCAAAGCCTACTTTCAGTATGTACTCTCAGTAGGATGGTCATACCTCCTAATTCTTCCTCAACCAGTCCCACCAATAAGGAGAACATACATTCAAACATATGAGTTTATAAAGCCTTCCTCATTCAAATCATGACACATTCTGACCAAAACCAATTTTTTGTATTTTAGCTTAAACTTATAGTCTTCCTCAAGAAAAGTCACAACAGGAACTGAAGCTGAGAACATGAAGATATATGTTCCTACAGACTTAGTCCTCAAGGCTTGCTCAGCACCTTTCTTAAACATCAATAGCTAGACTACCAGCCTGAGGTTTATGTCTCTCATACAGTGGTCTGTTTTTCATACTTTCTTTATCAAATATTAATCAAGAAAATAACTTACAGACTTGCCTATAATTCAATCTGATATATACATTTTGTCAACTGAAGTTTTCTTCTCAGATAAATGCATTGTTTGTCAAGTCAACAAAAATTTTATTCACAAAATTCACTTTCAGTGTGATGCTCTAAAGGCTAAGTCTCTATTAGTACATAATACTATTGACTATTATTTCAGACATATGATTTCAAATAAAAATACATTCTACATTTACTATAAAATGCTGTTCTTTTCTTTAAAAAGATCTCAAATTTATTATTAATTAACAGTATAAAATCTAAGCAATGAAGCATCCATGTGACTTCTGAAACTATTCTTTATTTTTTTTAGTTTGTTGAGAATGGTTCACACACCTCTTTCATGGATCAACATATGTACTATTGCTTAACAGCTAGTGACCTAGAGAACAAAAACAAAGCATTGCTTTCAAATCATGGTTTACAGTATTTATATAAATTAAATATTCCCAGTAAGAATAATTTTACACCACCATTGTTAGAAAGTTAGATAATAGTCATCTAACTGTAACAGAGAATGAGTACATAAAACTTATACTCTACAAATATTATGTTAATTTTACCATAGAGATTATGGTGAAATGCAGTGTCAAAATTTGGAAATGGTGAGATTTTAGCAATCACTCTCCTCATCTTAATAGAATTTATTTTATTTCAGTTGTATTAATCACCTTTTAAATAATACTATGCTTTATTTAAAATATCTCTTAAAACTGATTAGTTAGATTTTAAATTCTAACATGAGGCAGTCTCAGAACTTTTAAGATCCATTACTGAAATGTCATTTATGTTATCACTATCACCTCTGTAGTTAAAAAACAGAGTGTATGCTTATGCTGAAAAGCTATTGACTTCTTCTTGGACAAATACTAATTTTAATAACTTAGGCAAAGAAAACTCTAATGTTGAGACTAAACCTACAATTTATATTCAAAGTTTAATTTAAATTTTTGTTATTGGTCTAGAAAATGAAAAAAATCAACAGGTCATAATGTAGTCAGTTAAAAATAAATCATTTAACCAAAAAAAGAATGGTTCAGTGCAATCACTGAATGACAGAACAGTTTTTACTTTTATAAATTTATATTTTCTTTAAGTTTTAAATTAATTTTTGTATACTCTCAGAATTCACCTCCATGGAGAATCTATAACTAACCAACTGAGCATCTCAAGCACAGTTTTTAGTGCCTAGTTATTATTAGTAGATTTTGAATAAACAGAGAGTAATAGATTTTACTAAAGAAATACTTATTATCATAAAATTGTATATTTGAAAAATTGCTTTCTAGCTGGTCTTTATATCTTTGTGTGAGCTGGAATTGTATGCCATTACTCTGACAAATGAGGTTATCACATCAAATAAAAGTATAAACCATTTGCAGGTCTCCCGTTTAATTGGAAAAAGCTTATGTTACAAAAGAAATGCAGCTAGATGCTAATTAAATTGCTTTTTAAAATACGCCATTATCTCCTAAAGTTTTTTAAAGTCACAAGAATGTCAAGGTCTGGGTTTTATTTGCTTGAATAACTAGGAAAATTTTAGAGTGAACTTCTCAATGCTTAGTGTGTATTACTGTAGAAAATGCTTCTTTTACTGTGTTTATAAATAAAAACTTTCTGTAATTATGAAAGTATAACCTTTTATTTCAAATAATGAAATAATGTATATTTAAAGTTATGCTTAAATTATCCAGAAAATAATGAGAGATCAAATTTTTAATTTTTTTCCATATATACATGGCAAAAATAATTGTCAATACATTGAATAAGGAACATATTTGTTTTTATATTTCTAAACAAGAATTTCAGAATTTATTCATGAATAGACATAAATTGTATATTTCAAGCCCATATGAATGTATTTGTATTTCAAAGAATATAAATATTGGTAAGTCTTGTACTCTTAATATAATGAAATGGTGTATTTTTATATTTATATAAAATGAAGATTAATGCATACATATACACAGAGACTTCAATTCAAATCAGAGAATGGAGATGAATAAAAAGTCATGGTTTATGTATACTTAAAATAAGTGAGAAATGGAGAGACTACAATGAAAAGGAGAATTGGAACAAACGGTAATGAATTAGGGCAAGGCCTAAGATAGGAAACAGAAGCATTATCTAGAAAAAAAACTCTCACTGTGCTAAAGGAGTGGAATCCATTTCCCTACAAAAAGCTATAATCATTTTGTTAATAATCCACTTACATTAATAAATATTCTGCTCATTATTTCTCCCCCATATTGGAAATCTGAGTTCCTCCACAATTTACTGGTGAATCTCCAACTTCTCAAAATTTTCTACCAAGTTTCTGCCTCTCCCAGGAAGTTCAACATTTACTCTCCTGCCTAGCTATTGACTGTTTATTTCTTTATTAAACCAATCAGAATGTACTTGAGGCAAACTAAGGTAAAATACAGACAAAAAGATTATCCCACAATAAGATTTACTTTTTCTTGAGTAATAAATATCTAAATGAGATTGTAACAGGAATCAAAGTAGTTCTAAACTCTTGGCAGAATAGAAACAGGTATTTTACACTGTGTTTTGTGTTCCAACAAAGTTAAGAAATTTTAGAAAGCATTTACTTAATATTTACTTTAAAATGATATTTAATTTTTATGATGTAATATGTATTTTATATTTAAAATTCAGTTACTTTATGCTGATTAGTTAATAAAAAAGCCTAATTTTTATTATTATTACAAATATCACATATTATATATTCATATGAAAGTCTTACATTGGCCTTATCCTAGATAGGGGAGCTCTTCCTTGTATAAATAAAACACCTTGGTATTGGCATAAAAACAGTCTAGTGGATCAATGGAATCGAATTGAAGACCCTAACATTAATCCACATTCTTATGAATACCTAATTTTTGGCAAAGATGTGTTCTTGGATTTGTTTTTATCAGTATTTTGTTGAACATTTTCGCATCAATGTTCATGAGGGAAGTTGGTCTGTAATTCTCTTTCTTTGTTGCATCTTTGTGTAGTTTAGGTATCAGAGTGACTATAGCCTCAGAAAATGAGTTTGGCAGTGTTTCTTCTGTTTCTACTTTGTGGAACAATTTGAGGCATATTGGTATTAGTTTTGTGAAATTCTGGTCAAATTCTGTGCTTAAATCCTTTATCTGGCTTTGAGGGATTCTGAGGACTCTTTATATTATTGATTCTTTGTATTGTTCTCTGTGTTTCAATTTTACTAATTTTAATTCTGAGTTTGATCATTAGACTCATAGGATACAAGGGATTGTTCCAATTTTTGAATGCATTACATGATATTTCTTTTATCCAAGTATGTGGTCATACTTGATATTAAAGAAGGTTTCATGGGGTGCTGAAAAGAAGGTATATTCTTTCATGTGAATCTGCCTTATTTGGGGCAAAATGTTAAGATTTTAGACTTTGTCTTGATGGATTTTTTGTGATGAACAAGTTAATGTCATTCATTATCTTTTTTGATTGATTTTAGTTTAAAGTCTATTTTGTGAGATATTAAAATAGCTACACACACTTGAAAAGTCTTTTCTCAATGTTTATCTGTGTTTGAAGTAGAGATGTGTTTATTTTATGCAGGAGAAAGAGAGATTCTGTTTTTGTGTCTATTCTGTTAGCCTGTATCTTTCTATAGGGGGAACTTAGTTGATTAATATTAAGAAATATTAATGACAAGTGATTGTTAATTCCAGTTATTTTTTGGAGGGGTAGTATGTGTATTTTTATCCTTTTAAAGATTTTGTGCTTTGAGATTATATATTACTTGTGTTTTCCTGAGTACTTTTAAGATTTTTCTGTTGGTATTTTCCTTTTAGTGCTTTTCGTAGGACTAGATTTATGGATATGTGTTGTTTAAATTTGGATTTTTCATGGAATATCTTGTTTACTTCTTCTAAAGTAATTGAGAATATTGCTGGGTCTCTTGATGTTCATATTACACCTATCAAGAATCTTCTGGCTTTCAAAGTCTCCGTTGAGAAGCCTAATGTTATTTTGATGTGTCCGCATTTATAAGTTACTTGGGCTTTTTCCCTTGCAGCTCCTAATATTATTCTGTATATTTATTGGTTTAATTATTATGTGACAAGTGGACTTTCTTGATGATCTTTTATATATGGTGTTCTGTAAGCTTCTTGAATCTTCATAAACATTTTCTTTGTTAGATAAGGAAAGTTTTCTTCTATGGTTTTGTGAAATATATTTTCTGTGCCTTTGATATAGTATTTTTCTTTTTCTAATTCTATTTTACTTAGGTTTGGTCTATTCATGGTGTTCCAGATTTCTTATACATTTTCTGTTATTACTTTTTTACTTTAATATTTTCTTTGACTGACAAATCAATATTTTATATATTCCACGTCAGAGATTTATAAAATTCTGTCGTAAACAAGGGGTACATGAATAAAATATATGACTTTTTTCCTAATAATAATAAAAAAAGAAAAAATGTACTTTACCATTTGGCAAATTACTCATTTTGAAGGACATTTTTCTCTGGATGATTTATTCTTTCTCAAATGTCTCATTTGTACAGTGGTCTTAAGATTACTTAATTATATGCTTTTATTTTATTAGAAAGAACAACAAAAAATATCTTGCATCATTGCTAAATTTGAGGAGTTTCTTTTATGTTTTTTATTCTTAATAATTAGTTTTGATTAAATGGTTAAGCTATTTGAAAAAGTATTGCCTTTATTAATACAAGACCAGCCATACCCCCAGGGCAAACTGCATCATCAGAGAAGGACAGAGGCCTTGAAATTCAAACACCTGCCCAGAGCAGAGTCAGAGATGGAGCAGACCCCTTGTTCAGAGGAGACAGTATACACATAAGACCTCCTGCGACAACTGACTAGGAACCACCTAGTCGTGAACCACTGAAGCCATGGACAGACGCCAATACAAATATACATATAATAATACAAAAAACAACAAGGCAACACCAGAGGAAACTGGTGGTTCTACAACTACAAGACCTGAACAGAGCAATGAAGAGGAAGAAGAAGGAAACAACACCAAAAACACCTTTATGAAGATCATTGAAGCCTTGAAAGAAGATATAAAAAATTCCCTAAAAGAAATAGAAGAAAATACAAACAAAAAATTGGAAGAGATAAACAAATTCTTGAAAGAAAAAAAATTAAACCAACAAATGAAAGAAATATTCCAGGAGCTAAAAACTGAAATAGAAGCGATAAAAAGGCACAAAGGGAGGCAAAGATGGAAATAGAAAACCTGAAGAAAAAAGCTGGAAATACAGATGCAAGCATAGCCAACAGAATCCAAGAGATGGAATAGAGAATCTCTGGATTGGAAGACTCAGTACCTGAAATAGATATATCAGTCAAAGAAAATACTAAGACCAAAAAAGCCATAACACAAAATGTTCAGGAAATCTGGGACACCATGAAAAGACCTAACTTAAGAATAATAGGAATAGAAGAAGAAGAATACCAGCTCAAAGGCACAGATAATGTATTCAATAAAGTTAAAGAAAACTTTCCTAACTTGAAGAAGGAAATGCTTATAAAGATACAAGAAGCTTACAGAACACCAAATAGATATGACTCCCCCCAAACAGTCTGCTTGCCACATAATAATCAAGCTACAAAACATACAGAAAAAAGAAAAATTTTAAGAGCTGCAAAAGAAAAGGACCAACTTATTTATAAATGCAGACCAATCAGAATAACACCTGATTATTGAGTGGACATGATGAAAGCTAGAAGGGCTTGGTCAGAAGTTATACAGTAAATACAAGAGCATGGCTGCCAACCTAGAATAATATACTCAACAAAATTATCAAACACCATAGATGGAGTAAACAAGATATTTCATGACAAAGTTAGACTGAAATAATACCTATCTATCAATCCAACACTACAGAAAGCATCAGAGGGAAAACTCCGACCTAAGGACCCCAGATACACCCATGAAACCACAAACAATCAATAATCCCAGAGAAAAATAGCCCAGAGAAAGGTAATACATAAAGCTATTACCAAAAAATAGCAGGAAATATCAATCAGTGGTCACTAATATGCCTTAATATCAATGGACTCAACTCACCTATAAAAAGACAAACATTAACAAGGTAAATAAAAAAAAAAAAAACAGAAGCTATCTTTCTGCTACATACAAGAAACACAACTCAACCCCAAAGATAGACACAGGCAGAAAGTAAAGAGTTGGGAAAAGATTTTTCAATCAAATGGCCCTATGAGAAAAGCTGGGGTTGCCATCCTAACATCTAACAAAGTAGACTTTAATCTAAAAGCAATTAAAAGGGACCAAGTTGGTGAATACTTATTCATCACAGGAAAAATTGGTAAGGGAGATTTTAATCCTGAATATTTATACCCCTAATAGAAGGTCACCTAGCCATGTAAAAGAAACACTACTAAAGCTCAAATCCCATATCAATTTCTACATGCTAATAGTGGGATACTTCAATACCCTACTTACACTCCTGGATAGGTCAACCAGGCAGAGACTCAAGAGAGAAATAAGGAGTCCAACAGAGGTTATGATGCAAATGGATTTAAAAGATATTTACAGAAGCTTCCACCCAAATGCAAAGGAATATACATATTTTCCAGCTCCTCATGGAACTTTCTCTAAAATTGATCACATAATTTGTCATAAAGCAAGTATCAACAGATACAAAAAAAATGGAAATAATCCCCTGTAACATATCAGACCACCAGGGCCTAAAGTTAGAGATCAACAACATCAAAAATCACAGAAAGCCTACCAACTTATGGAAACTAAACATCACTCAACTAAACCACCTCTGGGTTAAGGAAGAAATTAAGAAAGAAATCAAAGTCTTCCTACGCATTTGATGAAAATGAATCCACAACATAACCAAACTTGTGGGACACAATGAAAGCAGTCTTAAGAGAAAAATTCATAGCACTAGATGCCTATATGAAAAACCTAGAGAAATCCCATACTAGAGAACTAACAGCAAAACTGAAAGCCTTAGAACAATTAGAAGCAAACTCACCTAGAAGTAGACAACAGGAAATAATCAAACTTAGAGCTGAAATCAATACAACTGAAACAAAAAGAACAATGCAAAAATCAATGAATCAAAGAGTTGGTTCTTTGGGAAAGTCAACATTTGCAGATGATATGATTGTATACGTAAGTGACCCACAAAATTCTACCAAGGAACTTCTACAACTGATAAACACCTTCAGCAATGTAGCAGGATATGAATTGGCACAGATGACTACTTCCTAAATATAGCACCACTGGCAGGGTGCTTCTGTAAAGCAAAGGACACTGTGAAGAGGACAAAATGACAGCCTACAGAATGGGAAAAGATTTTCACCAATGCTACAAGTGATAGAGGACTGATCTCTAAGATATATAAAGAGCTCAAGAATCTAGAGCCCAAAACCTTGAATAACCCAATCAAAAAATGGGTTTCAGATCTAAAAAGGGAATTCTCAGCAGAAGCATTACAAATAGCTGAAAGGCACTTGACAAAGTGCTCAACATCTTTAGCCATCAGAGAAATGCAAACCAAAACAACTTTGAGATACCTCCTGTCACCTGTCAGATAGGCTAAGATAAAAGACACAGATGACAGCCTATGCTGGAGAGGTTTATAGCAAGGGGAACACTCCTCCATTGTTGGTGGGAGTGTAAGCTTGTTCAGCCACTCTGGAATGCAGTATGGCTGTTCTCAGAAAACTGGGAATCTATCTCCCCAGTGATCCAGCAATACCACTTCTGGGTGTATACCCTAAAGACGTACAGTCCCACTCCAAAGGCATTAGCTCAACTATGTTCATAGCAGCATTATTTGTAATAGCGGGAACCTGGAAACAACCTAGGTGCCACTCAGCTGAAGAATGGATTAACAAACCTTAGTACATCAACACAATGGAGTACTACTCAGCAGTAAGAAAAAATGATATCCTAAAATTTGCAGACAAATGGATGGATTTGGAGAACATCCTCCTGAGCGAAGTATCTCAAACCCAAAATGATAAGGAGGGGATGGACTAACTCATTAGTGGACTATAAACAACAGCAACAACAAAAATCACAAAATAAAGCATGTCTAAGCTGCCAACCACAACCACTGAACAGCTTGGGATCTGAAACACCTGGACTGACACCTTGGATCCCACTCTTCCCAGAGGAACACCTGACTCAGTCTCGATGTTGAGGGGAGAGAACTGGATCTGCCAGGAGTGGAGGCTGAAGTGAGCAATATTGGGACAATGGGGCATTGAGACCTTGGGACCTCCTACCCATGCTGGGAAGAAGATGGGTAGATGTGGAGAAGAGAGAGTGACCTGAGGGTGTGGGAAGGAGAAGGGACCTTGAATAAGGCTATACACAGATTGAAAATATGACTTGATTCATATTAAAAAATCTGATATTAATTTTTAAAAAAAATAATATTAGAAGTTTCTTCTACCAAAGTAGCATCATAACCATGAGATTCAATATCAGCTGTATTTTTAATCCATTTAACTACTTGTGCTTATCTTGCCTTTAAAGGCCTAATCATTTACTTGCATTATGAATTATCATTATCAAAAGCTAAAATTTCAATTAATATTTTTTCTGAATTCTGGATTTGATTCTATTTTATTCAGTAGAAGTAAGTTTTTGTAAATAATCAGTATATGCTTCTTTTGGTCCGTGTATAATTTTAATAAATGACCCACACCTGTATCCTAATTCTTCAACCTTGTCCCAAGCATTGAAAGCTGGTAATTACATGGAAATAAGGTGTGATTATCAAATTTAAATATTCTTTGCAAGCTATCTTAGCAGCATTCATCAAACATGAAGGCTTGGGAAATATCAATGCCTCCAGATTTAATTGTTCTATGTCCTTAGCTTCTTTTTTTAATACTATGTTCTCCATTTAAACTTTGTAACATCTTTCAACATTACAGTAATTAAATCTTCCCAGGCTTGGGTAATAATTTTGTTCTGAGTTGCCCATGAGTTTAACATCTGCTTCACATAGCATGAAGAAATACCATATGAAAGAACTGCTTCCTTTAATCTCAATTCTATCATTTCTACAGAATTTTATTTAACTTTGTCATAAACTCTCAGGCTCCCATTATTTGTTGATTATTACTGTTATTGGATAAATTATGTTTTGTTTTCTAATAATGTTTGGCACCCCTCTTATTTTTCTTGTGTACTTGTATTCTGGGATAAATTCTTCAAATTGTGTCTAAATAATTTCTTTTTAATTTTCACTATTATGTCTTTATAAGGCTTCTATTTTATTAACAGTAAGTCTTTTTATAGTTTGTATCTTTTCAGTCTATTTTTCATATTTGACACAGTTATCAAAACAGTTTTTAAGAATGGAATATAAAATAGCACACTGATAATAATTATAATTACATTATGTCAATTCAAGCAAAGTCAGTTATCCCTTCATTTACTTTTGCTGACTTCAAGATATTTATTGTGGCATTATACAGAATCTTAACTTGCTACGTAGTAATATTTCCTATTCTTAATGTGAGAATTTTATTTTAAATTCCAAAGTACCTTACCAAATATGCTCAACTTTCTGTTTGTCCACACCAGTAGTGTTGGTGAAGGTAGAAGTGTATGTGACACTCAGCTGCATCATCAACATGCATGGCTATATGACTGCACATGTGAAGGTGTGGTTTGGCAGTCAACTGTGTGGAAGCCAAAGCAAAAATGGGTGTTGAAAAATGGGTCTGCCAGGGAGAGAATGCAGGGGTCTATGACTGGAAAAGTTCAGAATCTTACCAAGGATTTGGGATGGTGCTAGTGTAAAAAATCCTGCTGTGTAGTGACTGAGGCAGGAGAAAAGTTGACTGGCAGAATCAGAAGAGGCAACATGATCCTATGCCTTATGTTGGGTATTACATTTTATGTTTATCTAAATTGTATTATTGCGAATAAATAGTGAGAGTCAGGTATTTTGGGTGGAGACTTGAGAGATCAAAGAAAAGGTCAGAGAGAAACCAGATGACCTTCTTTCTTCTTTTCCCAAATCAAAGAGACCATGAAATCTACTGAATCTCTTTCAACTTTCTCTGAGTCATCTCAGTCTTTATTCTTGGATTATCTATGAGTAATTTCAGACAGATATTTACTGGCTTCTTCCTCTCTCTGACTCAAGTTTACCTTTATTAACATGGTCTCAGATGTCACAGCATAATTATATGTTCTGTCACAGACATCAATGGTAAAAATCTGACAATGTGAGTTGTGCTTGTAAGTGGAATAAAATTGTTAATATATGAGACTACAATAATCTAGCTTCATTCGATATATTTCCTGAAAACTTGAATAAAATGGAACTTAAATATAATGAAGTAATTTGGTAAGGGACTTGTATAAGCATGCTGAATTCTCACACAAGATAAATGCAGTCAATAAAGCAACTGTACTTGTGAAAAATATTAATCCTTTTGAGGAAAAACTTGGAGAGTAAAGAAAAGCTTTTTAAGTGTAAGACTTCACTGATGCATAAAAGACTTCTGTTTATAATAAACATAATAGGACCAACTACTATAAATAACTCTAGTTATATAGCTCAGATAAAGGTCATTAAAAAGAGGAAAGAAAAAATAATGTTTATTAAAATAATTATAATGTAAGGGTTTTTGTATTTAGTATAGTGATATTTTGTTTATGCTCTAATAAATAAAGCTTGCTTGGAGATCAGAGAACACAGGAGCTAGCCACTAGTTAATCATAAAGGCCAGGTGGTATTAGCACACACCTTTGATACAGGTACTTTGAGGACACAGACCTTGAATCCCAGTACTAGTAAGGTCAAGTCAAAAGCTAATATGGTTGGATGAAGAGAAAAATATAAGGTAGATGTAAACAGAAGCTTGCCCCTTTGGCCCAAGGATTTGGTAGAGGTAACAAGTCACTTTCAGAGTTTGCTCCTTTGTCTTTCTGATCTTTCAGCATTTGCCCAGATATCTGGCTTCAAATTTTTATTAAATTGTAGAATTCTTGCTACAAACAAAACAACTCTGAGATACCATTTTATACTTCTCCAAATGGCTAAGATAAAAAACACAGATAAAAGCCTATGCTGCAGGGGATATGAAGCAAGGATTAGGGTTAGGGTTAGACACATAGGTTAGAAAAAGAAGCAGGAGATGTACTCACTGCTTAGTGGTCTTTAACAAAAAATAAAAAAGAGAGATAGCATTGTACACAAGAACTCAAGACTAGAACATAGCTAAATGACACAGTGTCTCACTTCTGCATTGGTGGCCTCTGGCAGGGTTGTGGGTGTGGAAAGACTTGTTTTCTTTAGGAGTCTGGCCACAAGGAATTTAATTATGCTCCATAAGTAAGTGAGGAGCATGAATGACTGTTTTTGTAAATAGCGAGATCGTAAGAGTGGGCATGAATCTTTGAGGTCTGATAAGAGTTTGATGGGGTGCATGATGTAAAATCACCAAATAATATATGTATATATATGTGTTTGTTCTTTCATATATATATATATATATATACATATATATGAAGTTTCTGCATGAGTGATGTCACATTAATGACAGTGGTGGGATGATAAAATCATATTAATATAGATACTAAGTGGGATGTGTGAAGATGTTTGAGCCTCCCATTTTTTCTAAATAAAAATGATTGTAGTTAAAAAATAAAAATAAAATAAAAAAAGGAAGGAGGGAGGGAGGGAGGGAGAGAGGGAAGGAGGGAGATGGAGTCAGGTACAAAATATAAGTTCCAAAGATCTCACAGACATGGAGTCTATAGGTGATCTTAGAGTGCTAGTTACCAGCAACTGGGACCAAAGCCTATAGCTCTGCTTGGGATATAGAATCAAAGATGATAGACTGTTAGTAGAATGGGTTCTATTGTACAATGAACAAGCTGTAGTTGGTGACAATATGTTGTATTTTTTGAAAAATGCTTAGTGTAACTTTTAAATGTGTTCAACCCAAGATAGACAACACTATGAAATAATAAGTATATCACTTAGACATAGCCATCGCAAAGTGTATCTCTCTATATATACACATGTGCTTATGTGTATATCTATCCATTCATCTGTCTATCTATCTGTCTGTCTGTCTGTATGTCTGTCTGTAACTTACTTATGGAGCATAATTAAATTCCTTGAGGCCAGACTCTTAAAGAAAGCAAATCTTTCCACACCCACAATCCTTCCAGAGGACACCAATGCAGAAATGAGACACTGTGTCATTTAGCTATGTACGTATGTATGCATGTATGTCTATAAACATATACTCAAAAATCAAATGTATACAGTAAATATATTTTAATTTTTGCCAATTAAAAAAAATCAACTAAAAAAGTGGTATATACCATATAAGTTTGAGAGATATCAAAAGATAGTTTTGGGGTGGTAGTATAAATTAGGATAAAAATATTAATTAGGTATAAACCTTGAATTCACCAAAATAAGGTAAATAATAGGGGATTTTCTCTGAATTTGTTAAATGTTAATAGACTGGAAATTGTTAATATAATTTTTGATTATATACTGTATAGTTATACTTGTATATAGATTTTTATATTAGTTATAACTTTTTATTTTAGAGAAAAAAGGATAATTGGGGTGATATTTTGTTTATATGTGCTAATGAATAAAACTTGCCTGGAGATCAGATGAGAGCTAACCACAGATTTAGCCATAGATGCAAGGCAGTGGTGGCACACATCTTTGATCCCAGTACTTGGGAAGCACAAGCCGTTAATGCCAACACTAGGGAGGTGAAGTCAGGAAGTAATATGGCTGGACAGGAAGAGAAATATAAGGAAGGTTAAGAGAGGAGCTTGTCCCATTTAGATTGAGTATTAATTAGAGGTAAAAAATGTCTCTAATGGCTTACTCCTTTGTCTCTCTAATAGCATTTACCTTAATATCTGGTTGTGGGTTTTCATTATTAAGACCAATTAGAATTCTGTAATTTTTAAATTTTTGTCTTTTGATGATATTTTATAACAAAAGGAGAATTAAGCTGTTGTGTGTTAACATGTCAGTAACTAATTTTTGATGTATTATAGTTTTAAACTCTAAAAATTTAAACTATAATTCAGTTGAAGACCTTTGGTTAAATACTGAGGTTTTTAAAGCATTCCTGGGATGAAGAAAGGATCTACTTACTCTGTTGAGTGTGGATCTTAATTGAAGACATTTGATAAAATGTTTGGAGTAAAATCATAGAAAATACAATGTAAAATAATCTTAATTAATAGCATTCTACTATGTGATTCTTTGTCTTTCACTCTGTTCTACTCTGTTTGCCTTTCCCTCTGTGTGTATCACCAATGTATGTGTAGATTCACATGTCTTTGCAAACATTTGTGTAGGTTGGAGTTAAATATCATGTGTTTCAGTCTGTTGCTCTCAATTTTATTCTTCCAAAAATGGTGTTGCATTGATCTTTGGGTTTGTAAAGGGCTAAGATTTTTGACCTTTGAGTTCATTGGATGCTCTTATGTCAACCTCCTCTATAGTGCTAGAGTTACAGGCATGGAGTACTGTGCCTGCTTTGTTAAACAGATGTTGGTGATCCAAACTCAAGACTTCATGCTTGTATGTCAAGCACTTTATCCACCTAGCTATATCCAAGGCTATGTCCTAGCCTGTCAAATTTTCTTATTCTTGCTTAGGAAGTGAGAAAATATCCAGAAAAGTAATACAAACACAAGATATTAACCAAGGAACTTGTGTATTAGTTATTGTAAAGACACACTATTATCCACATAACACACAAAGGAAAAACTTTTGATTATATTTAGAGAGTAAGTGTATGATTATCATGGCAAGAGGTAGCATTGTACTATAGCAGTAAGTAATAGCTATAAATCTTTTTTTAAGAAATATTTTTAATTTATTCTTTAAAATATATATATATATATATACATATATATGAATCTTTGTCATATCCTACCAAAATACCCCCTCAAGCTTCTGGCTAGATCAGTCAACACATCACTTCTCCACCCTTATCTATATCCTCTTATTTTAAAAACTTTTTTTAAGAATATATTTATTTATTGAAAATCAATATCAAATTTTATAAAAAAGCAAAACATTCAGAATAGATAAAAAAAAACCCATATAGTAATAAATCTTCTCTCTTCTCTAAAATACATGAAACATAAAATATTAAATCTAAAGCTTCTCAAGCCAGGTTAGGTTCAGCTACAGATGAAGAAAGCACAGTAGGTCACAGCTAATGCCCATGGATGCACTATGACCACCACAAATTTCTGCTAAGAAATCCTTCTACAGCAAAACCTGAAGATTTGTTTTGTTTTCTTTTGTTTTGTGTGTGTATGTCTGTGTGTGTGTTTTAAATCACTTTATTCACCAATCATCTTTCAATGAAAAAAAAGAATGTTTTTGCTTAAAGTTCACTAATGAGTGAGGGCATGCATCACCTGTTTACCTTTCAGGTTTATGATGCCTCACTCAGGAGAATATTCTCCAAATCCATCCATTTGCCTGTGAATTTTAGTATATCATTTTGTCATACTGTTGAGTAGTACTCCATTGTGCAGATGTATCATAGTTTGTTAATCCATTTGTTGTGAGTTGTAAATCTTGTTCTGCAGACAGCACGCAAAAAGGGCAGAGAGGGTATGGTGTGGCCTTTGAAATATAATTCAACTTGAAGTGACACATCTCTTTTCCAAAGGCCATATCTCCTAATCCTTCTCAGACAATTTCATTACTTGTGAGTAAACAATCAAATATTTGAGTCTGTGGCTGCATCATTGTTCAAACAACAACTTGTTGAAAAACTCTTTTATTTTATGGTAACAAATATATGACTACTTTGAGATTGTGAGCTTTACTCTTTCAGGGTTTAATTTTCTTTACTTAGTTCATATTAAAAACGTTGATTATTTGGTTGTAGTATGGCACTCCTTTAATCTCATCACTCAGGAAACAGCAGCAGGCAAATCTGTGTGAGTTTCAAGACAGCCTGGTCTACAAAGAGAGTTTCAGGACAATTGGGACCACACAGAGAAACTTTGTCTCAAAAACTAAGTAAATAAAGAAAAAAATAAATAAAAAATAAATAAACCAAACCAACACTGTTTTGACTTCTGGATACATGCTTCCTTACTTTTGTACATATGAATTAATTTAATGGTGTTTGGATAAATTCTTGGTACTAGCAAATATTCCTAGAATTAAAATGTAATCAATACCTAGCAATATGCTTCTAATTTTTAATTGTATTAATAGTTGTACTGTTGTTTTGTAGAATATCAAAACAATATCTACTAATTTTAGGCCAAATTATCCTCTTTAGATAAAAAACAAATACTTTAGTTGTACATAAATTTGCTAAGTGAAAAGATAAATAAAAACGAAGTGCCACATAGTGAATTTGAAATCAGATCATTATGAACAAGAGTGGTAGCTCTGGGTTGAAGCACTCTTCTGGCTTTTACAAAGCCCTGAGTTTGATTTCATCTAAAAATCCCCTTTATTTATGTCTTACTAATATTACTTTTTCACTTTTTAAGTAATTCTTGTATATAAAGCATTCATTAATAACAATGGCTAACAAATAACTGTGGAGGCAGACTCTGCATTTTTAAATTATTTAGAACCAAAATAAAATATACAACAAATTGCCACAAATTATGAAAATGGAGAAAATTCACAAGCATTATCAGTAATTAAAATTGTAATTATTTTACTATTACAGGAAGATATTTACAGAAATGACATGTGGGAGTGAAGATATCCACACAATAAGATAAAATAAGTTCAGTGTCTTTAGAAATGTTTAAGCACAATTAATGAAAATAATAGAAAAGAAGGAAGTGAAATAATTAAAATATACTACATTTTCAGAAGGAAATGACAAAGTAACAAGACACAAGAAACTTGTAAATATGCTGCCTTCTTCCTAGAGCATAGAGAACTTACTCACCAAAATAAACTCTGTTCTTGTCACCTCTTTATCTGACTAAATTGAAATGTGGAAGCTATAGAAAGAGTTCTAAAGCTATCAAGCGACCTCTAAAGCATTTTATAGCAGTTTCTGTAGGTATATTCAGTAGCATTTTGCTCTCCTTAGCACATGTTATTTTATCTATTTGACAGCGCTCATAAAAGAAAACATGACAAATGTTGTAGCTAAGTCTGCATTATTTTATTTTTAAAAATCTAAGTAAAACATCAGTAGCAAAACTCAACAATATTATTATTAATATGATCGCAGGATAAAGTAGGATTAATAGAACATAAAGATTATTTGGGTGCTGACAAACCTTGATAATATGCTGTGCTTATTCAGTTATTCTTTTTATCCTGACATTTTGAAAGTCTGATAAAGCAAGCAATAAATACATTATAAGATCCATTTTTTAGTTTGGGTTGTCAGAGACTCACTCCAAGAAACTTCATCTGATATGATTAAAAACAGCTATCTAAGGAAAAGATTTATACACTTTAAGAATTTGTGAGGTGTTTTGAGTACTTCTACTCACTAAATTACTGAAATACCATGCAAATTCATACAAAATGGAATTTTGTTCATCAAGGTATAATAGAAAAAAATTGTTATTTTCAAAATATTGTGCAGAGCATTTCAAAACCTAGAATTCTGAAAATGTATTAGCATAGCACACTATGTGGGTGTTAATTGCCACTGAGGATATGAAGGCAACTTCTGATAGTATATAGTATATGCACAATTAAACAGCCTATTATACCTTCAGGTTGTATACATTCCCATATGTGTAGTTCACTATAGTACTTTTAAAAATCTTTTAAAATCACTTTATATTAAGTAATATTTGTACGATAGGATGATTTTAAAATGTATTGGGTTTTACTCATGCTTGGGCTAGAGAGGTGATTCAGCTGCTAGGAAATCTTGCTACTCTTGCAAGAAATTAAGATTTGTTTCTGAGAATTCATACAACAGTACATAATGTCCAAAATACCAATTCCAGGGTATCCAATGATCTTTTCTGGATTCTATACATTCTTTAACACATGTAGTATACATGCATATACTCAGACACAAACATATATATAAAATAAATGTTTTAAAGAGCTTTTTATAATTTATTACTTTTTGTTATTATATTTTGTTCAGAAATATTGACTTTTGTTTATACATAATAATTAAAATACCTATGAGATTATGATCAAAGTACTTTAAAATAAATTTTAACAGATAAAATGTAATTATTATTTCTAAATACTTTTTTCTCCCTCAAAACTATCCAATGTACATGCCTTACTTTCTTACTTGAGAATGTTTTGTTCTTTATTCATTTTCTTTCACCCACGAACACATACAACAAGCTGAGTCTAGTTAAAAAGACTTGGGTATAGATGATATCAAGGTTGATCACTTGGTATTTTATAACCACCTAAGGAACTCTTCCCAAGGGAAAATTGTTTTTCTTTTCTTTTTTCTTTTTTTTAAAATTTATTTTGTATTTATCAAGAAAAACAGTAAAAAGAACTTAAAATGTTGATAAGTTAACAATAACTATAAAGAAGATAAAAATCGTAAGCATGGCTTATCAAGAGTGATAATTCAAATAAGATTGCTACACATATATTTACTTTGTGTTCAGCTTTCCCTCTGAGTTTTCTTTTTTTCCATCCCTGTATATCCTTATTCAAGGTCTCTTCTCCCTCTGCCACATCAGGTCATTTTTTCTTCTCTACAACTCCACATCCCCTCCCTGGGCAGGCAGCAGACAGTCCTATGGTCGCACTGACCCAATAATGCTTAGATCAGTCTCCACTCCTGGCAAATCCAGTTTTTCCCCCCCTCCCTCAAGAGTGAGTCAGGTGTTCCTATAGTTGGAGTGGGATCCAAAGGGTCAGTCCAGGATGTATCAGATACCAAGATGTTCAGTGGTTGTGGTTTGCAGCTTGGGCATGTTTGGCTTTTTTTCTTGTTTGTTTGTTTAGAGACCACTAATGAGTGAGTCCATCCTCTGCTTATCTTTCTGAGTTTGTGATACCTCGCTCAGGAGGATATTCTCCAAATCCATCCCTTTGCCTGTGAATTTTAGAATATCATTTTTTCTTACTGCTGAGTAGTATTCCATTGTGTAGATGTACCACAGTTTGTTAATCCATTCTTCAGCTGAGGGACATCTAGGTTGTTTAAAGGTTCTTGCTATTACAAATAATGATGCTATGAATATAGTTGAGCTAATACCTTTGGAGTGTGAATGTGCTTCTTTAGGGTATACACACAGAAGTGGTATTGCTGGGTCCTGGGGGAGATTGATTCTCAAATTTTTGAGAACCCGTCATGTTGCATTCCAAAGTGGGTGAACAAGCTTACACTCCCAACAACAATGGAGGAGTGTTCCCCTTGTTCCGCATCCTCTCCAGCATAGGCTGTCAAGTGTGCTTTTTATCTTAGCCAATCTAACAGGTGTGAGGTGGTATCTCAAAGTTGTTTTGATTTGCATTTCTCTGATGGCTAAAGATGATGAGGACTTTTTCAGGTGCCTTTCAGCCATTCGTAGTTCCTCTGCTGAGAATTCCCTTTTTAGATCTGTACCCCATTTTTTGGATGGGTTATTCAAGGTTTTGGGCTCTAGATTCTTGAGCTCTTTATATATCTTAGAGATCAGTCCTCTATCACTTGTAGGGCTGGTGAAAATCTTTTCCCATTCTGTAGGCTATCGTTTTGTCCTATTGACAGTGTCCTTGGCTTTGCAGATGCTTCCTAGCTTCAGGAGATCCCACTTATTGATTGTTGGTCTTAGTGTCTGTGCCACTGGTATTATATTTAGAAAGTGGTCGCCTGTGCCAATTCGTAGAAGTGTATTTCCCACCTTCTTTTCTATCAAGTTCAAAGTGGCTGGGTTTAAGTTGAGGTCTTGGATCCACTTGGATTTCAGTTTTGTGCAGGGTGACAGGCTCGGATCTATTTACATTTTTCTACACACTTCCATCCAGCTATGCCAAAACCATTTGTTAAATATACTTTTTTTCATTGAATGTTTTGGGAGTCCTTGTCACAGATCAGGTGCTCATAGGTTTTTGTGTTAATGTCTGGATCCTCAGTTCTATTCCATTGGTCCACAAGTCTGTTTTTATGCCAGTACCAGGTTGCTTTTATTACTGTAGCTCTATAGTATAATTTGAATTCAGGGATGGTGATACCTCCTGAGGTTCTTTTTTTGAGTAAAATTGTTTTGACACTCCTGGCTTTACTGTTATTCTAAATGAAATTGAGTATTGTTCTTTCAAGGTCCAAAAGCTATTGTGTTGGGATTTTTATGGGCAGTGCATTGAATCTGTAGATTGCCTTTGGTAGAATTGCCATTTTTACTATGCTGATCCTACCAATCCAGGAACAAGGGAGAGCTTTCCATTTTCTGATATCCTCTTGAATTACTTTCTTCAGTGATTTAAAATTTTTGTCAAATAGGTCTGTTACTTCTTTGGTTATAGTTATTCCAAGATATTTAGTGCTATTTGCAGCTATTATAAAGAGCAATGTATTTAATACTATTTGCTGCTATTATAAAGGTTATGTTTCCCTTATTTCTTTTTCACCTCTATCTTTAGTGTATAGAAAAGCTACTGATTTCTTTAAGTTAATCTTGTATCCTGCTACATTGCTGAAGGTGTTTATCAGCTGTAGCAGTTCCTTGGAAGAATTTTGTGGGTCACTTATGTATACAATCATATCATCTGCAAATAGACATAGCTTCACTTCTTCTTTCCCAATTTGTATCTCCTTAATCTCTTTTCATTCCCTTATTGCTTTAGCTAAAACTTCGAGAACTATATTGAATAGATAAGGGGAGAGAGCACATCCTTGTCTAGTTCCTGATTTTAGTGGGATTGCTTTGAGTTTTTCTCCATTAAGTTTGATACTGGCTGTTGGCTTCATGTAAATCGCCTTAAATATATTTAGGTATTCTCCCTGTATTTCTGATCTCTCCAGGGCTTTAATCATAAAGGAGTGTTGGATTTTGTCAAAGGCTTTTTCAGCATCTAAGGATATGATCATGTGGCTTTGTTCCTTTAGTTTGTTTATATGATGGATAACATTTGCACTCTTTCGTATGTTAAACCAGCCCTGCATTTCTGGGATGAAGCCTACTTGGTTGTGGTGGATGATAATTTTTATACATTGTTGTATATGGTTTGCCAAAATTTTGTTGAGAATTTTTGCATCAGTATTCATGAGGGTGATTGGTCTGTAATTCTCCTTCTTTGTTGTGTCTTTGAGTGGCTTGGGTATTAGGATAATTGTGGCCTCATAAAAGGAATTTGGCAATATTCCTTCATTTTCTACTGTGTGAAATAGTTTGAGGAGTAATGGTAGTAATTTTTCTTTGAATGTCTGGTAGAATTTGGCCCTGAAACCATCTGGACCAGGGCTGTTATTTTTGGGGAGGATTTTAATGACAGCTTCAATTTCCTTAAAGGTTATAGGCCTGTTTAGGTAATTAATCTGATCTTCCTTTAATTTTGGTAGATGATACCTATCCAGAAAGCTGTCCATTTCTTCTAGGTTTTGCATTTTTGTGGAATACAGATTTTCAAAATATGATCTGATAATTCTCTGTATTTCCTGGGGGTCTGTTGTTATGTCCCCCTTTTCATTTCTGATTTTGTTGATTTGAACACTCTCTCTCTGCTTTTTGATTAGTTTGGCCAAGGGCTTATCTATCTTGTTAACTTTCTCAAAGAACCAACTCTTAGATTCGTAGATTTTTTGTATTGTTCTTTTTGTTTCAATTGTATTGATTTCAGCTCTAAGTTTGATTATTTCCTGCTGTCTACTCCTTCTAGGTGAGTTCACTTCTAATTGTTCTAAGGCCTTCAGCTGAGCTCTTAGGTCTCTAGTGTAGGATTTCTCTAGGGTAGAAAAACTGTTTTTCTATCTCAACACTTGTTACTTGCCAATTGTTTGTCTAGAGTGGAGTTTCCATAATATTTTGCCATCAATTCTTATTAGAAATTCTGTTGGTATATTTCTTTTTTTTGTTTTTTCTTTTGTTTGTGTTTTTTGGCATTTTTCTTCTTCAGGTATTGTTTGGCCATCAGCAGTGTTGACAAAACTTCATAGATATAACTACTCTGACCTTTCTAGGTAGTTTTCTATATCCAGATTCATAAATACCACATTAATTCAGATATACTCATGGTCATTTTTCCTATGTAAAAAAAAAGGCAATTCTTTCAGAGTCCACTCTGATATAGTTGAGAATATGGTAACTTCCTGGGAAGATGTAAAGAAGTTTCTATGAATCACAAATTAAGAAAAAACTTACTGACAGAAAGAAGAATTGAAAGTCTAACTTGCAGAATGAGAAGGATAAAGTGTGAACCACTGAAGCCATGAGAAGATGCCAGTGCAAGAATACATATAACAATATAAAGAACAATAAGGCAACACCAGAAGGAAATGGTGGTTCTACAACTACAAGAACTGAGCAATGAAGCAGAAGCTGAAGGAAACAATAGCAAAAACCTTTATTTAGTTTATTGAAGCATTTAAATAGGATATAAAAAAAATCCCTTAGAGATATAGAAGAAAATACGAACACAAAATTGAAAGAGATGAACAAATCCTTGAAAGAAAACCAAGGAAAGGAAAACCAAAAAATGAAAGAAACATTTCAGGAACTAAAAATTGAAATAGACGTAACAACAAAGGCAAAAAATGAGGCAAAGAAGAAATAGAAAATCTGAAGAAAAGAGGTAGAACTATAGATACAAGCATAACCAACAGAATCCAAGAGATGCAAGAGAGAGTCTTTGGAGTGAAAAACTCAATAGTGGACCTAGATATATCAGTCAATGAAAACAATAAAATCATAAAAGCCATAATGCAAAATGTTCAAGAAACTTGGGACACCATGAAAAGACACAAGCTAAGAATAATAGGAATAGAAGAAGGAGAAGAATACCAGCTAAAAAGCAAAGATAATATATTCAATAAAATCCTAGAAAAAAATTTTCCACACTAAAGTAGGAAATACCTATAAAAATACAAGAAGCTTATAGAAAAACAAATAGATGTGACCCTCCAAAACAGTCTACTCACCACATAATGATCGAGCTACAAAATATAGAGAACAAAGAAAAAATTTTAAAAGCTGCAAAAGAAAAGGGCCAACTTACCTATAAAGGCAGACTCATCAGATTAACATCTGACTATTCAGTGGAAACAATGAAAGCAAGAAGGTCTTGGTGAGAAATTATACAGAAACTAAAAGAGCATGGCTGAAAACCAAGACTACTATACCCAGCAAATCTGTCAATAGTCATAGATGGAGTAAATAAGATATTTCTTGACAAAGTCAGACTTAAACAATACCTACTCACAAATCTGGCCCTTTAGAAAGCATTAGAGGGAAAATTCCAACCTAAGAATCCCAGATACTCTGACAAAACCACAAACAATCAATAATCACACAGAAGAAAAGCCCAAAGAAAGAAAATGCATACAAGCTACCATAAAAAAATAGAAAATAACCCTCAGTAGTCACCAATATTCCTAAATATCGATGGACTTAATTCACCTATAAAAAGACATACCCTAACACAATGGATTCTAAAATAGGAGCCATCTACCTGCTGCATACAAGAAACACATCTCAACCTTAAAGACAGACACAGTCTCAGAATAAAGGGTTGAAAAAAAAGATTTTCCAATCAAACTAAAATCAATTAAAGACACCAGGATGGACATTACTTATTCATCTCAGAAAAATTGATCAAGATGAATCAAGAAGCTTATAGAAGCTCTTAACCCTGAATATTTATGCCCCTAATAAAAGGGCACCTACCTATGTAAAGAAACACTACTAAAGCTCAAATCCCACATCAATTCTCAGACTCTAATAGTGGTGAGACTTCAATATCCCACTTTCACTCTTGGATAAGTCAACCAGACAGAGACTCAACAGAGAAATAAGGAGTCTAATAGAGGTTATGATGTAATGGAATTAATAGATATTTACAGAAACATCTACCCAAACACAAATAATATACATATTTCTCAGTACCACATTCACCCTTCAAAAGCATTAGCTCAACTATGTTCATAAGAGCACTGTTTATAATAGCCAGAACCTGGAAAAAACCTAGATGCCCCTCAACTAAAGAATGGATTAACAAACTGTGGTACATCTACACAATGGAGTACTACTAAGCAATAAGAAAAAATGGTATCTTGAAATTGGCAGGTAAATGGACAGATTTAGAGAATATCCTCCTGAACGAGGTATCACAAACTCAGAAATATAATCAGAGGATGTACTCACTCATTAGTGGACTTTAAGCAAAAACATTCTTTTTTCATTGAAAGATAATCAGTGAATACAATGATTTAAAACACACACACACACACACACACACACACACACACACACACACACACAGAAAAACAAAACAAACAAAATGTTTCTGGTTTTCTGTGGGCATTAGCTGTGTCCTACTGTGCTTTTTTTATCTGTAACAGAGCCTTACCTGGCTTGAGGTATGTTAGGTTTTATTTTTTATGTTTCATGTATTTTAGAGAAAAGAGAAGTTTTATTACTGCATGGGATTTTTGTTATCTATTCTGAATGTTTTCTTTTTTATATAATGTTTGATATTCATTTTAAAATAACCATTAAAAAAGAGGAGGAAGGGAAAACTTTAGCCAGGATATAAAATCTAGGGGAAAATATATTTATAATAAAAATATTATATGAATATATATTATTTTTATATTACAAATTTATTTAGTGTATATGCATAGAGTATGCACAATATATATCTATCTTCTGAGAAAATGTAAAGTATATGTATAACTTCTATAATAAATTTAAAAATATATCTTCTTTCAAATTAATTGCAATGCCAATCATTCATTTTTGATGGTATAATAACTTGAAATGACAATTGAGCTTTCTACACTTGAATATATACATATACATTCAAACTATGACTCAAGAAATCTCTTAAATTTTTTCTTCAATTTTGTCACAATGAGAAATGTAAATACTACTGCATTTTGATACCATAAGTCTATGCAAATACATTTGGTTAGGTAAATTACAGGGTTCATTTATATGGCTAATGCTATTGTTCTGTTAAATAAATATGATGTTGTCAACTTGTCATTTTAAGATTGAGCCTTATGCATGTTGATTTATAGACTATAAGGAACTGTTATAAATAAATGTAATGAATTCAAATACACATGTGGATTAAATTCTAAAAAAAATTGTAATTGTTTGAACATGGATTGTTATTGTACAAATTTTATTTGTTATTAATAAATACAGAGCCTGATATTGAAGAAATATTAGAGAGACAGAGAATGAGTCGCAGCCAGTTTTTACCTAACCAACTCCTCTGACTAAAAAGGGTAAATCTTGTGTCCATGAATCCTCAGACTCAATGCTTCTGAATCCTCATTGAGGAGGGAACACAAGCAAATAGAAGAACCCATGCTTCCCCTTTGAGTTCAGCTATCTCACTTCCTCTGTCAACTTTCTTAGTGCTAGGATTAAAGGTGTGTCTCACCAATGCCTTTCCCTGTTTGGCCTTGAACTCATAGAAATCTAAATAATCTCTGGCTCTAGAGTGCTGGAATTAAAAGCACACATCACCACTCCATATCTTCCTGGCTGGGCTCTGTCCTCTGGGTTTCAGACTTTATTAAATATACACTATATTACCACAGATTGTGTCTGTTATACTCTTAACTATTGCTGTGACAGAGAAACCATGATAATAAGCCATAAATAGAAACTTAATCCTATATTTCACACATTGTATGTGTAGAAGAACACATGTAATCATAGAATATATGATAATACAATAGAGAAAGTAGTTAAGTAGACTTACTTGCTTACTCGAGGTTGATTGTTGCCATTGTTACCTAAAATCAGATAGTTATAGTATCAGTCCTATTCTTGTTTTTCTTGGATTTTTTTATTATGTGTAAAGTCATATTTTTTTTAATGCATGTATCACCTTCTTCAGACGCCCTTACCCCTCATGCCCCTCCCAGTCACTCACTTTTCTCCTCATCACTTTATCTCCTCCCCAGCAAAGGCAGGAGGTCCCAAGGTCCCAAGGAGGCTTAGTTTAGCATCCATTCAATGCAGATGTGTTTTACTCATCCCAACATCAAGACTGGCTCAGGTATTCCTCTGTAGTGAATGGGCTTCAAGTTGCTGGTGTCCAAGGTGTTTCATATCGCTAGCACTTCAGGGGTTCTGCTTTGCAGCTTACACGTGCTTAGCTTTTTGTTTACAGTCAACTAATGATTGAATACTTTCCCTGCTAATCTTTCTGGAATTGTGATACGTCGCTCAGGAGGATATTCTCCAAATCTATCCATTTGCCTGCAAATTTTAGGATATCATTTTTTCTTAGCGTGAGTACTGCTCCATTGTGTAAAAGTACCACAGTTCGTTAATCCATTCTTCATTTGAGTGGCATCTAGGTTGTTTCCATGTTCCTGCTGTTACAAATAATGTCATGATGAACATAGTTGAGCTAATGCCTTTGAAGTGCAAATGTGCATCTTTAGGGTACATGCCCAGTAGTGTTCTCGCAGGATCACTGGGGAGATTGATTCACAGTTTTCTGAGAAACTTCCTTACTGCCTTTCAGAGTGGCTGAACAAGCTTTCATTCAGACCAACAATGTAGGAATGCTTCCTTGATCCATAACGTCTCCAGCATAGGCTGTTATCTGTGTCTTTTATCTTAGCCAATCTGACAGGTCTCAGGTGGTATCACAAAGTTGTTTTGATTTGCATTTCTCTGATGACTGAAGATGTTGAGCACTTTTTCAAGTGCCTTTCAGCCATTTGTAATTCTTCTGCTGAGAATTCCCTTTTTAGTTCGGAACCTCATTTTTTTATTAGGTTATTCAATATTTGGGGCTCGAGTTTCTTGAGTTCTTTATATATTTTACAGATAAGTCATCTCTCACTTGTTGGGTTGGTGAAAATCTTTTCCCATTCTGTAGACTGTCATTTTATCTTAAGGACTGTATCTTTGGGTTTACAGAAGCTTCTCAGTTTCAAGAAGTCCTACTTACTGATTGTTGTTCTTAGTGTCTGTGCTACTGGTATTATATTTAGGAAGCGGTCACCTGTGCCAATTTTTTGGAGGGTATTTTCCACTTAATTTTCTATCAGGCTCAGTGTGGCTGAGTTTATGTTGAGGTCTTTGATCCACTTGGATTTGAGTTTTAGGCAGGGTGATAGGCTTGTATCTTTTTGTAGTTTTCTACACACTACCCACCAGCTATGCCAACACCATTTGTTAAAGATACTATCTTTTTTCCATTGAATATTTTGGGCCTCTTTGTCAAAAATCAGGTGTTCACAGCTGTCTTTGACATCTTTCTTAATTTCTTCCTTGATTCAGATATGGTTGAGCTGAGTGATGTTTAATTTCCATAAATTGGTAGGCTTTCTGTGATTTTTGATGATGCTGAAATCTAACTTTAGGCCCTGGTGGTCTGATATGATATAAGGGATTATTTCCATTTTTTATATCTATTGATATTTGTTTTATTGTCAATTATGTTGTCAATTTTAGAGAAACTTCCATGTGGTGCTAAGAAATAAGTATATTCATTTGGGTTTCAATGGAAGCTTTTGTTAATATCTGTTGAATCTATTACCATCATGACCTCTGTTAGTCACCTTATTTCTCTGTTGAGTCTCTGGTTGACCTATCCATGGATGAAAGTCGGGCATTGAATTCTCCCACTATTAGGGTGTGAGAATTGATGTGGGTTTGATCTTCAGTAGTGTTTCTTTTACACAGATAGATGCCATTATATTAGGGGCTTAAATATTCAGGACTGAAAACTCATCTTGATCAATTTTTCCTGTTATGAATAGATAATGTCCATCCAGGTCTCTTTTAATTGATTTTAGTTTGAAGTCTACTTTGTTAGATATTAGGATAGCAAAATCATCTTGTTTCTTAGGGCCATTTGATTAGAAAATCTATTCCCAACCCTTTACTCTGAGCCTGTGTCTGTCCTTAAGGTTGAGATGTGTTTCTTGTATGCAACAGAAGGATGGCTCCTGTTTTTGTATCCATTGTGTTTTTGTGCATCTTTAAAGGTGAACTGAGTCCCTTGATATTAAGGAATATTAGTGAGCACTGATTGATAGTTCCTGTTGTTTTTGGTGGTAGCTTGTGTGTATTTGCTTTCTCTGGGTTTTTCTTCTGTGTGATTATTGATTGTGGTTTCATCAGTGTACCTGGGATCCTTAGGTAGGAGTTTTCCCTCTAATGCTTTCTGAAGGGTCAGATTTGTAGATAGGTATTGTTTACACCTGACTTTGTAATGAAATATCTTGTTTATCTATGGTAATTTATAGTTTTTCTGGGTATAGTAGTCTAGGTTGGTACGCATGTTCTTTTAGTTTCTGTATAACTTCTCATCAAGACCTTTTTTCTTTCATTGTTTTCATTGAATAATCAGGTATGCTTCTGATGAGTCTGCCTTTATAGGTAAGTTGACCCTTTTCTTTTGTGGTTCTTAAAATTTTTTCTTTGTTCTATATGTTTTGTGGCTTGATTATTATGTGACAAGCAGACTTTTTTGTAGGGGTCAAATCTATTTGGTTTTCTGTAAGCTTCTTGTATCTTTATAGGCATTTTCTTCTTCAGATTATGAAAGTTTTCATCTATGATTTTGTTGAACATACTATCTGTGCCTTTGAGCTGGTATTCTTCTCCTTCTTCTATTCCTACTATTCTCATGTTAGGTCTTTTCATGGTGTCCCAGATTTCCTGAATGTTTTGTGTTATTGCTTTTTTGGTTTTTGTGATTTCTTTGACTGATGTATCTGTTTCTGCCATTGAGCCTTCCACTCCAAAGATTCTCTCTTGCATCTCTTGGATTCTGTTGGTTATGCTTGTATCTTTTGTTCCTGCTCTTTTCTTCAGATTTTCTGTTTCCACCTTTGCCTGTTTATCTTTTCATTATTGTTTCTATTACAATTTTTAGTTCCTGGACTGTTCCTTTCATTTTTTGGTTTTTCCTTTCCTTGGTTTTCTTTAAAGAATTTGTTCATCTCTTTCAATTTTTTTTGTATTTTCTTCTATTTCTTTTCGTTTTAAATTTTAATTTTTTTATTTTATACTTTTTTATTATGAATAAAGTTTCATTTTTCATCCATGTATCACTTTGTTCAAACTCCTTTCCCCCTCCTGCCCCTCCCAGTCACTCTCCCTTCTCCCTATCTCCTTATCTCCTCCCCAGCAAGGGAAGTAGGTCCCAAGGTCCCAAGGTAGCTTAGTTTGGCATCCAATCCAGGCAAATAAACTTTCCTGATACCCACATCAAGACTGGCTCAAGTGTTCCTCTGGAGGGAGTGGGCTCCAAAATGCCAGTTCAAGGTTCTTGAGATCCTAAGCTGTTCAGTGTTTGTGGATTGCAGCTTGGACATGCTTTGCTTTTTGTTTAAAGTCCACTAATGAGTGAATACATCTGGTTTCTCTTCAGATGGTATAAGTCTTTTGCCTTTTTCTTCTATTTCTTTAAGGTAAGTTTTTGTATCCTCTTTAAAGGCTTCTATAATCTTCATGAAGGTGTTTTTTGCTGTTGTTTTTTTTCTGTTTACTCTTCATTGCTTTGTTCAAGTCTTGGTGTTGTAGAACCACCAGTTTCTTCTGGTGTTGCCTTGTTGTTTTTTATATTGTTATATGTATTCTTGCAATGACTTCTGCCCATTGTTTCTGTGGTTTACACTTAGTCAGCTCCTAGTCAGTTATGGCTAGAGGGTTTGTGTGTTTCTTGTCTACTTTGAGCAATGGATCTGCATGATCTCTGACTCTACTCTGGACATGGTTCTGTGTTTGGTAGGTGCCTGGTTGTCTATGATGTAGCAGCTCACTCTAAAGGAGTGTCCCAGCCATGGGAGGTCTTTCCTAATAGAGGTTTCTGGGGAAGACCCCTCCCAGCTAAATCTTAGGGCCTGTCTGGTAGCTAGAGTCTGAGATCAGAACCTTGATTGTGACTTTGGGCCCCCCCTGAAAGGTATTCTCCAGATGGGAGGCCCAGGAGCTGGAATTTGCTCACCTCTGATTCCCCTCTCAAGATTGCCCTAACCCTAACCCTCTTCAGGAACATGGGAGGTCTTTCCTTTTTCTGATATCCTCTTCAATTTCTTCTCATAATGATTTAAAGTTTTTGTCTAACATATATTTTACTTCTTTTGTTATAGTTACACCAATGTATTTAATGCTATTTGTGGCTATTATAAGGGGTGATATTTCCCTTATTTCTTTTTCAGCCTGTTTGTCTTTAGTGTATAGGAGATAGGTTTTTTTTTTTTTTTTTTTTTTGAGTTAATCTTGTATCCTGCTTCATTGCTTTCATTGCTGAAGGAGTTTATCAGCTATAGATATTTCCTGCTAGAATTTTGTGGATCACTTATGTATTTCCTTTCCCCAACCTCCCTTTAACCCTCTAATTTACCTCTTCTTCATTTCTGTTTTGAAAAGACAGGTCTTCCATGGGTGTTAATACAGCATGGCATATCTGTTTGAAGTAGTACTAAGTTCCTTGCTGAGTATTAAGGGTTGACAAGGCAATTCACTATGAGAAATAGGTTCCTAGAAGCCAACAGAAGCATTAGAGCAGGCCCTGTTTTCTTCACTAATAGTCCCAAAATAGGTCAAGCTATACAACTCTTACAAATATGTAGAAGGCCTTGGTTTTTTCTGATATAAACATTTAACCCCATGGATTTTCTTTTCTAGCAACTAGTATATGTCCTCCATTTCACAAAAGACAACTATAATGTTACAATTTTATGTACAATATATCTATTTTTTATAATGTATTTGATATTATGCTTTTATATTTTATAATTGTTTATGTAAAATGGTGGTTGATTAAATTCACTGCCTTATCCAATTTTAACATACTTTCCCTTATAACACAATTTGTAAATATTAGCCATATATTTGGCAAATTAGTATATTTTCTCTTTCTAAAGGAATTCAAAACCAATTGTAGAATAGGAACAGGTAATCCCAATTATTTCTAAGATTATTATAAAATAAATTTTACTCTATTTTATTATCTCTTTTAAGCTATCTGAGTGAATCTTATTTACTAAATATATAACTCTGTGCTTCTCTAGTAAATATCTGGGAAGATTAATGAGTGGATGAATAGAAATGGTTAATGTCCTACTTTCAAGAACATCTATGATAATTATCTAAAGAAATAGCTTTAAATCTTATTCTTTAAAAGTTGCACATATTCATTGTTATTTATTAATTCTGAAATATTTAAGCACATTTATTTTTGGTTATTCTTTGGGTGTACATTGTATAAGTATTGTGTAAGTTTTATATAATTTGTAAGTGCTACACTTCTCCTTGTTATCTGTGTCCAAGCCCCAGTATCTGGTCAGTCAGTGTTGTATTTTTTGTACCAAGAACTAGATGGTCATTAAAATTTTGGGCTTGAATCACTCTTGTCTATATTACCTAAAATTTATAGTCCAGGATGTTGGGACAAGTTCTTAATCTTAGCATTTTCGAGGAAAATCTGTGAGTTCCAACCCAGTCTATTCTACAGAGTAAGTTACAGGTTAGCCAGGGCTACACAGAGGAAACCTTTCTCAAAAAATTAATTAAAAAAGAGAAAAGGGAGAAGAAGGAAGAGGAGAAAAAGAAAGAAAGAGAAGGAAGAATAGAAGAAATTAATTAATATACATTAAATTAAAATCAATATACTTGGTTTCTGCAGTCACTATACAGTGAATGCCATTTTAAACAGAAAAGACTCTATTCTACATTAAATCTCATTCAATTTATCAAAGGCCTTTCATATATCATTGGTAATATATTCAATTCTTTATATAAGGCTGTATTGTTTCCTGATACTTTAGGAAAACAACCAAATATATTTATGGTAGAGCCATAGTATATCAATCACTTAAGTAATTTCTTCCTAATTCATTAGTAAGTACTGTCATTCATAGTGTGTTTTGTGACAATTTATATCAAATATAGTAAAAAACTGTATTTGGCAAAAAATTTTGGCAAAGTAGTCATTTTTAATGTTAGTATTTAGTGTGTCTATATCTTCGTGAAAGAAAAAGAATATATGAGAAATGTGTATTTGTCAATATGCACATTAGAAGCATATTGAATGTCTGCTTTCTGTCTTTTTATTTTTCTTTTAATAAAAATAGATTTTTTTAACCTTCTATTCTGATTAAAAGTTTCCCTCCACATTTCTCTTCCCATCAAAATCTACTTCCTCTCTGTATCATATTAGAAAACAGCTAACAAATAGTAATAAATAAAATGCAACAGACATAATCAAATTATAATAGGACAGAACAAACAATCAAACAAAAAATGTCAATAAAAAAGCACACACACAAAACATACAGATGCAGACACAAACAAGTTCAAACATACACACAGGAATTTTATAAAAACCCCAAGCCAGAAACCAAATTATATCCACAAAATTTGTAAAGCAAAAATAAAGAAAGAAAAAGAAGGAGGAAAAAAAGAAGGAATGGAGGGGGAGGGAAGGAAGGAAGATTACAAATGAAATTTAAAAAATAAAAATAAATTAAAATGTCGTGACTAAATATTTGAACCAAACAACTCCAAAGGCATCATTGATTTTGTTTTGCGCTGGTGTGCCTCTAAGAGTGATTTGTATTTCCAGTGATATTCTGCAAGAGAAAACTAGTTGTTTAGTTAGAAGTCTTATCAATTGAGGACAACTTCTGGGTTAGGGTGGGGTTTTGTGTCCACTTCTCCATTTCTAAATCCAGCTATAGGCTGAACATCTTGGCTATGCATTCATCTGATCCACCCACAAAGATGTTATGCTTTTTGCCCCTATGTCAGGTATTACTGAGTATTACTGTGACTTATTTGATCTCAGTGCTTTAATTTTCTATGAGGAATAATATAAATTTACGAACCTAAAATTTTTTTTAAAAATAAACTTAATTCTTCATAACAACAATCCTTTTAAAATTTCATTTCTTATAATTTAGAATAATTCTAAAATATTTCTATAAATTCCATTATTCTATTTCTAGTGGAGAGATTGTTAAAAATAGTGGGAAGCTATGCGCAACATTCAAAGTCGGCTGCAAAGGCATATTGTTTCCACAAGAGATATACAAAATAAGCTCAGGATCATTCCTGCCTCTAATATCAAGTCATGATTTAGAAGAAAACACAGATGGAGTTGTAAGACTGAAAGAAATGAACTTTTTCAGGCCTTCATTATAAAGCAGGTATCTAGTTGGGTGCCCAGCATATATACAAGAGCCATTCCTGAGATAGGCTTTGTCTTTGCTTTCCCATTCTAGGCTCTGTTCAAATTGTAAATGAGACTCTTTTCTCTGAAGCATTTACATATACAGTGGGCTAGAAAAAAATGAGCAACTTACTATCAAAAAAGCTTTTATTCACTGCTGTTTTATAATTATCTATATTATAAACACAAAGTTTGTTGGGAGAAAGGCAATTTACTTTGAATAGGACATGAGAAAAAAAGTATAATAAGACTTGAGCAGAGATAATGGTTTGAGAATTCCATACAGGTTAAGGTTCTGAGGAGGAACCTTCAGTATAGCGAAATTCAAGCTAATAATTTTAAGCAGAATTAAATTTCAGTATCATGAGAGGTGGAGAATATTAATGTAGATAAGGCTTTAAGTGACTAGTGCAAAGTGTATGTAGCAAGCCAGGCCACAGAAGCATGGGATATAGGAGGTAAGGTATGATTCTGAGGCAGGAATAGCAGTGGAAATATGAACTGAGCAACATGGGACACATTGTGCTGTGGCTAAATTTGGGACAACTTGCAAAAGTGATGCTTTTCTTTGTTTTGAATTTAGAAGTAGCTATCATTTATTTTAAGAGTAAACACAAAAAAGTCTCTGGCTCATGGCCAAAATTAACCTAAGAAGTATTCCCCTAGTCTTAGGTACCTCAAAAAAAAGCTGATTCCCTCAGCCTAGCTCAGAACTATTTGGTTAAACAAGAGACAAGTCTCTTTTTTTGTGTTTGGTTCAGAGCAGGGCATGCGTCTTATATGTATGTAGCTGATTACTGACTGAGGAAACCTTTTTGAATCTGCTCTGTGACAAGACATTTCATTTATCTCAGAATTTATTCTGTCGGAAACTGCTAAACACAAAAGAACATTGAATAAAATTATGCATGATACTGCAACACAATGTAAAGAACTTGTGTCTTTTTTGACATCATTATGTCACTGAATTAACCAATTATGAACTACCTGCCATTGGACTTCTTGTTGAATAATGCTCATTTCATAAACTATTTTGTGCCAGACACTGTCCCTAATGGACTAGTGAAACTATCTTATTTGACCTAGGTAGGTTGTTTATATTAGTGACTGATTGCTGAGAGATTTGGAAAGTAAGCTGGTTTCCTAGATGAGGTATTTTTAAAAAATAAAAATAGTATGATTTATTAATGTTTGCATTTGGAAGTAGAACCATGTCCTCTGCACAAGGGAACCAAACTGTGGAAAACTTTGTTGTTTTGGATTTAAAAAAAAAAATCAGCACTCATTATGAGACCACAAGACACAATATTGAATTAGGAATAAAACACAATTCCCAAAAGAAATGATAATATTTTTGTAGGGAAAAGAAGCTGCCAAAAGTACTTGTAATGAAGTTTGAATAAGGAAACTAGCAGGGAACTTGAGCTTGAGGCAAGTGAACAAGGTTAAGAGCAAATGAAATCTCAACTTGGAAATTTCCAGCAGATGCCAGCATGCCTTAAGCTTAAAGTATTCAATGGAAAGTTTGTGGAAAGTTAACTTTTGTTCCTAGATATTGGAAAATCTTTTCTACTTGGCTTAATATTTTAAACGTAAGGTTTGATTATGACATGTATGGTTTCTTTTTTACAGAGCTGCAGGGGCCAATGGTGAGAGAGGTGAGAACATTCTTCACCCAAACTTTTTCTAAGTCCTATTGAGTTGTAATACATTATGTAGAGATGGTTAGTGATATGAAAAAAAAAAAAAAGGAAAAAAGTACTCGAAATTTTAGGAACATCTTCCAAGAGGGCCATGGAAAAAAGGAAAAAAAAAAAAAAAAGGTCAGTAAACTTATTTTTCTTAGTGAAATAGTAATTCAAAGGAACCTGTCTCTATGCATTAGAGTGTTTATAAAAATGATAATTCCTAATTGCCTGTACATTTAATTTTCAGTTTTGAAATGTCATGAAATGCATATAAAGACTACTAATATGTTATGTTCAGTAGACTTTGAGTATCTTTTCCAACTCTCTGAAATCAATGTTAAGTAGAAAGTCAGCATTTCATTTCAGTGGATGCTGTTCTTCTAGTAGCATTTGTAATTTCTTATAGAAGAATACCTAACATTCACATTGAGTTTGTTTGCTCTGTATCATCAGGAAATTTTTAAAAAGATTTTTCATAAATATAATTAAGATTAGGGAAGGTGGTCTTTATAGAAATGACTCAAAATAAAAACTTGTACTGTCTGAAGAGATTACTGAATTTTTTTTCTCTTCAGAGAAATCTTAACTTTGGTAAGAGAAAACAAATGATACTAACAATCTGCAAAAAATTAAAGAAGTGAAAAATTTTAAATTTTGTTATATAGAAGTAGTAATTGAAGTTCAAAGAAAATACAAAGCCCTTTTTGCTGATATTTGCTAAAGCCAGTATCTTAAGGCAGTTTTAAGAAATTTTCTTTTATTTTGTTTAAGAAGGTTGCAAGAGTCTATATTTCTAAACATGGACAATGAAAGGTTGACAAGATAAGAGAGTATTGAAAGACAGGGATGGTATCTACTGCAGTCTGCACATACCAATGGTTCACAAAGGATGCACAAACTCAATCAGCTTGAAAACATTTTAATATTACAGGTAAGTAACCCTGGGATTCAAGAATTTGAAATATTTGTACATGTCCAGTTACTACAAGAGGTTTTGCTGGGACGGAGAGATGGCTCAGCCACTAAAGGCTAGGCTCACAACCAAATATGGAAGATGGATTGCTTAAAGAATTCTTAGATGACAAATACACTTTCTTGCCTATGCTCACTGTTAAATTGCCAGCTACAACATTCAACTGAAAAAGTCTCTTCTTGTTTTTAGTTATACCTCTTAAGACTGTCCAAGAGAAAATAAACTAATATATGATGCTATTCACTAAGAAAAAAGAAACACTATTCAAGGTCTCTCATTCATTTCATCAACTAGGACACATAAAGCAGCATCTTCTTCAATAATCTGGTCCCTCCTGTTACTTGAATTTTCTCTCTGTTGCTCATTCTGTCCAGTGCAATTGCTGTTATCATCAGTATCCATTGGCTCAGTTTTAACTCTTTAACCTGCTTCTGAAGGGGGCGCATCATCAGGCAGAGAAGCCAAGCAATTCTGAATCATTTCAATTACTCGATCCAGCGGGGAGAAAAAATAAAAAAAGCAAAGCAAGCATTCCCAAGCTCCACTGAACAGCTTGGGATTGGAAACACCTTGAACTTACACCTTGGATCCCACTCCCCTTAGAGGAACACCTGACTCAGTCTTGATGCTGGAGGTAGAAAAGTGGATTTGCCTGGAGTGGAGGCTGAACTAAGCAATATTGGGACCTTGGGATTGCCTGCCCATATGGGGGATGGGGAGATGTGGAGAAGAAAGAATGACCTGATGTGGTGGGAGGGGGAAGGGACCTTGATTATGGATATACAAGGATAGAAAATGTGATTTCTGTATTCATAATAAAAAGAAAAAATGGTAAAAAAGAGAAAAAGTTGCCTTATAATATTTTCCATTAGTATATACATTCTACTTCTCTTATGACACTGAAGTTAGTAAGTATTCCAATTTATTAAGTTTAAAGAGCTTTTATTTTTAAAGTGTGGATCATT
Organism: Sigmodon hispidus; assembly: GCA_004025045.1. Taxonomy (NCBI): domain Eukaryota; kingdom Metazoa; phylum Chordata; class Mammalia; order Rodentia; family Cricetidae; genus Sigmodon; species Sigmodon hispidus. The sequence goes on along the minus strand of PVIH01011933.1, from coordinate 17,527 downwards.
GTACTTTTTGAAATTAATTTTTAAGTGATATATACTATAAAATATATATTAGATATTATATAAGTCTTGATGTATATACATCTTGTGTTATTATTTTGGATCTTATTACACATAAGTTTTCAGTGTTATGTCTTTTAATAGAAACAATAAAAATACTTTTTCTAGTCATTTAGAATTCTGCTATTTTCTAGACATCTTCCATGAAGCAAAAGCATATATCAACTAGCTGTTTTTATGTGTATTCAAAAGGGACAATTGGGAAATATCATTATATTTTGGAGAACTTTTGATCATACTTACATACTGTATAGGGTAAACATTCATGTGTTCCTGTCACAATTGTGAGGTATTGAAATTCGAATGCAAAGTGTTTATAGGGTTCATTTTTGAGAAGTCTGTTTTCCATCTCTCTCCTAATTTCAGATTGCCCAATTTTTTCACATAACTGATAAAACACGTTGATCTTTGTTTTCACAGGATATTCTGCTCTATGAATTTTGGTGTTCCTTTTTATTTTCATGAGTCTATTGGTCATAATGAATTATTATACGCTTCAGTGCAGCAAGTATGACTTTATCTCATCTTGATCATTCCTACAAGGACCTTGTTCTCTAATAAAGTAACAGTCACAAGTATTTTATTTGAGATTTAAATATGTTTATAGAATTACAATTCATCAAATTAAATGCTACTATTTTGATTTTTGTCAGAACTTTCATAATTAATACTAATTTCTTGGTGCAATTGATGCTGCCACACAAGATTAATTTGTGTTAGATCTTTTTTACTCTGACAAAATACAAGAGATAAACAATAAAAGAAAAGAGATTTCTTTTGCTGCACAGTTTTGGAAATCTTATACCATGATTGGATCTGTTGTCTATAGATTAAAATGAGATAAACTGTTATAGGGAAAACATAGATCAAAGGAGGCTCAAGGTGATCAATAAACCAACACAAAGGAGGGAGCATAAAGTAGCAAGAAAGAAAAAAATATAAGGCTACCAACTGACTTAGTTTCTGTATTTCTTTCCTTTTTTCCAAACTGGACAAATATCCTAATAGCAAATTCATCATGAAATCTTCAAGAGAATAATCCTGTTGATAAAGTTGGCAGTCTATAATTCTATAACCTTTCAATGGCACCATCAGCTGAAAACAAACATAAACTTAGCAAGTGAGCTTTTTAGGGGATGCAGGGGGATGGTAGGTGTGCATGTAGATAAAATCACTTGTGAAAACTCTAACTCTGTTAAAAGTACACATTAAGATATAAGTAGTTACTGCTTATAATAATGCTGCTGAATTTTTTTTAGGAATATTGATTAGTTACCAAAATATGTGAATTTCTTTTGTTATTATTGTATTTTATAACAAAAATGTAATAGTAGATGTAGGCCAGAGGTCAAGAGAATTATTAAATGAATATAAAGCATCTGAGACTTTTCCAGGAGAGTAGAGACATGAAAGAGAATATTAAGATTAATAAATGTAAGAAAACAGTCAGCAGGAAATGGCCAGAGGTAGATTCAGAGGAACAGAATATGCTCAAGTAAACCCCTTGCCTTTTTTTTTTTCTGGTCAATCAGCATTTTATTAAACCAATATTTACACTAACAAATATTTACAGTGTACAAGATCACAATCCCAGAAAACATTGGTTTGTGTAGTTGGATTTTCTTTTACTCTAGCCCCGTGTTGGATGTCAAAATGTTGTTGGTGGGTTTTTTTTTTCCATTTTTTAAAAATTTTTTTGTTATTATGAAAAAAAGTCGGAGCTGGAGAGATGTCTCAGTGGTTAAGAGCACTGACTGTTCTCCCAGAGGACCTGAGTTTGATTCCCAGCATCCACATGGCAGCTAACAACTGTCTGTAATTCCAGTTCCAGGCAAATAAATAAATAAATAAATAAATAAATAAATAAATAAATAAATAAATAAAACATTTAGGAAAAAAGTCATGTTTTTTATCCATGTATTCCCTTGCTCAAACTCCCTTCCCCCTCTCTCCCCTCCCAGTCACTCTCTCTTTTTCCCATCACTTTTGTAAGTACAACAGATAAGTTCTATGTAGATGACCTCTAACTGTCATGTACTTCTTGACTCTTTGGCTTTTCACTAGCCTGCTCAGTCTCAGGGCTGCTTTCTCATTCTCAATAAACCCTCTGCTTCCATTCCTAACCATGTGTCTTGGTCCAAACATTTTCCCTGAGACACAAGAACCTTGACACATGGGCACGTGTCCTTGAACTCTCATTCATGTCTGAAGGAAACATAACTCTCAATATAAGGATTAATGTACTGTTACTTCTTGCCATTTCTGTAGGACATTTGTGAAAAGCATATACTTTCACCAAATACTTCCTCATTGAGACTGAGTATGCCACATTTATCCAAGAAGTTCTGTGGCAGAATAAATAAGCAACACTATGCTTAAAAGCAGTTTCTTTTTAATTTTGCAAGTGAGTACCTGAAACTACATTAAAAGAATGTACTGTATTCACTTGCAAAATTATAGAGAAGGAAGATGTCATTGAAATGGAAAGCTGCCAAACATAGCTGCAGAAAAAATTATGTTTTACTTGTTGTTATTTTGATTATTTAATATCCCCAGAACCTAAGCATTTCAAAAATGTTATTCTAAACACACACACACACACACACACACACACACACACACACACACACACACAGAGTGTGTAACTTTAAATCACAGTTTTTGTATCTAGCTTTATGATGTTTATTCAAGGGACTATTTTCAAATTTAATGTAAAGAGATTTTCATCCAAGGAAGTTGTAAAAATATCAGATGACTTCAGAAGGTAAAATGATATTTAAATAGAGAAAATTAGCATCCCAGAGATATTCTAAATCTGACATGTAGTAATCTGCATTCAAATAGAGGATTATACTAGCCATGCTGAGCCAATCTGATATAGAATGGATGGACATCTGGATAAATACAGTGGGTTTTGAGGCAAGATAATTTCTGTCTTTTCAGTTTGTCAAAGATTAATGACTACGGTCATTTAGTTGGAATCTTTTATTCTAACTTTTTTTTATTGTGAACTCTTGACTAGAATTGCTTATATTTTAATGCTAATGAAACCCTATTTTTTTACACTATATTATAAAAGCACCACAGCTCAGGAAAAACATGCACTATTATCTATTCACTTATAATTACAACAGTGAATAAACATATGGTAATATCTTGAAATGAGAAATTTAACTTGTAATATATAAAGTATTCACACATAGTGTTGGTATCAGCTATATCAGGTAAAATGATACTAGAAAGCTTCAGGCTGTAATTTTTATGTTATGTCTAATACTGGAAATATGTATTTATGGAAAAATTAACTAGGATATTTCATTACTAATGAAAGGATTTCTTTGTTTTTATTTCACACTTCATAAACATTTCTAGTGTCTTTTGTTTTCCACAATTTATTATTTTAATACCATTGTGCTGCTGAACTTCTAGGGCTATTTAAGGCAAAGTCTCCAGATCCAGTAGTATTAAGTAAATCAGCTTAGTTTATATTATTCAATATTTCCATTAAGAAGACTAACAATGGTAATATTATAAAACAAAAACCAAAAAACAAAAAAAGGGCTTACAATTAATGTTATCACAATGGGAAGTTTAATAATTCCAGCTCTGAATTCTCAATGTTGACATGCTCTCTGTGTTCAAATGGAGAAAGAATGTGGCCAGAAGCATGCATAATTAGCAATCTAAATGATTATACTTTGGCTTGTATGATATGATCCTAAGAAGTATGAGTTGTTCTTGAGACAACTGAGTTTCTGGAGATAGTTGCTTCTGTTTAGAACATGAATTCTTATAGTTTGTCTGTCTGTCTGTCTGTCTGTCTGTCTCTCTGTCTATCAATGACTCTGCCTTTGCAGGAACGAAAAGCAGTTTCGATGACAGAATGATATTTAGAGACTCTATACTTGGGCTTTGAAACAAGGCACTGGAAAAACTACACTAAGTTCATTTGGGGACTCACTCTGTAAGATTGTGGTTGTAAAGAATTCATATTTATTGCCTGTTTGACATTAAACTTTTTTTCTTATTTTATGTTAACTCACCCTTTTAAATTCCCATGTTCTTTCTTTAATTATGTTTATTGAATTTATTAATTTTTAGAATTAAATCTAAAAATTATGTTATACCTGTGACTAAGAATTCCTACAACTGCCAGGGAAGCTAGACATGCTATAACATGAATGAGGGTTTTATTGTTACATGAAGGTTTTATTGTTACACACAGGTTCCAGCAAACTCGGGTTGATAGCCGCTCTAGCAGGCTGTGGTCTTTAAAGAAAAACATACATAATCAAGGCATGACACACTTTGGCATTCCAGGATTGGGCAAAACAGATGGGAGTGTATAGGTACAGCAACTATTAGGTGAGTCCTCTGGTGTGAAATCAACTTTTGAATTCATTGGCTGCCAGGCACACTAGCAGGCCTGGTCCCTGCCCTCAGGTATCAATGTACTGATGAATCCTCTGAAACTGGGCCCTGCCCTTCAGGTCCTCACATTTTCCCCTCTGACTGGCTCCTGAGAGTTCTAATCATGGAATTCTCCTCTTTCTAGTTCTATCCAGGTCTGAGTCCAAAGAGTCCATGGACTTCTCAAGGCCTCAGCAGGAAAAAATAGAAAGAGCCATGCTACCACTTTAAGGGGCTTGTCTGGATCTTCTCATCTTCCACTGTGGATATCTTTCTTGGGCATGTAGAGGCCTGCTGGCATGGTGAGTTCCAAGGACCCTAAGTGATATCTCTTAAGGTGAACCCAGACCCCTGGTTGAAACCTGTCAGGGGGAACACCAGAGTCATAGAGGGCCCTGAGCTTGGGCCACACTTCCTTATGTGTCCATTGAGCTCCTTGTATAGCATTGGAAAGAACTTGGTCATCTATTTCTGCCAGCAAATTCACCTGGTGTTTAGGAATGGTGGGTCAAGGGATACAAGCATAAATTCAAATGGGGTTAGCTTCATCTGATAAGGGTAATTTCTGGTCCCTTATAATTCAAAGGAAGCCACCCAGTCTGTGCCAGCTTCCAAAGGTCAATTTAATTAGGCCCCATTTTAGAGTACAGCTTATCCTTTCCAATTATACTGAACTCTGTGGTCTGTATACACAATATAATTTCCAATCACTCCCAAGAAAGGTGGCTAAACTCTGACTTGCCTGAGACCATAAAGTCCATTGTCTAACACTATCATGGTTGGAAATTCATACCTGTACAGGTTGTCTTCAAGTAACTTCCTTGCCATCAGCTGTGCTGTTTCATGTTTGATAGGAAAGGCTTCTGTCCATCCTAAAAAAGTATCTAACAAAACTAGCAGATAGCTATAACCATACTTACCAGGTTTTACCTCAATAAAGCCCACTTCCCAGAAGGCTCTAGACTTCTTCCCCCTGAGTCAATACCCAGGGTTTCTATGGTTAAAAACACCACTGGTCAGCTGACAAGCTTTGCAGTTGGTGACATTGTTTATAAGAAAGTCTTGCATTCTCCATATTTCCATATGAGGTGATTGGTAGATCTTGGTAAGCAGTCTCTTTCCAAGAGGCTTAGACAAGATGATTTAATTGTTTGTGCACTGGGTCATGGGGAGAGTTTGAACCAGCAAAGATTTTCCTTAGCATACCCAAGTGCCCCAGGGTCCACTAACACAACTTCTTCAGTCTGGAGTAACACCTATTGGGTGTTTCTATTTGCCAGTCTATTGTCCCTAAAGACAGGACCATCCTCTTTCTGGTCTCCTGGGCAATGGGAAATTGTCAGCTTCATGGGTAACTGTGGGGCTTTAAAGAGGGCTATCAGCTCCACCTGTTGAGCAAATGTCCCAGGTGGCATTGGCTCTGCCCATACCACCACTTCTGAAGTAGTAACTGAAGCTCTCCCATACCTCAGACCATCCTGTATGAAGCTGTTGCAATCTATAAGCCAGGTAGCTTCTGCAGTGAGCAGAAGGATGTCTTGCAAGTCTGGCCTAATGCTGTGTTCCTGGGCCAGGATCCCTGAGGAACTGGTGCAGTAGTGCCTCCAAATCCAGATCAAGCAGTAGAGTAGCTGGATTCAGAGCTGAGGGCACCTGAAAGGTTATTCTGGCAGCATTAAACAATATTTTCTGATAGCAAGTCATTCTGGCATTGCTCAGCCACCTATCAGGGGGCTGCTTGAGAACTCCTTCAAGTGTGTGTGGGGTGATTATAATGAGAGTCTCTTCCAATGTCAACTTGTTGGCATCCTTGACTAGCTGTACCCTGGTGTTCCTGGCCACTGCTGGCTCGCTTGCTCTGCTGAGATCCCTCCTGTTGACAGTCACTTACCATCACTCTCTGGTCCAGAGTCCATGGGAAATTCCTCTCAGCCAATGAACCATATGTTATGTCTATGTCTAAGAATTTCCATGACCTCCAAGGAAGCTGAACATGCTGTAACATGCATGAGGGTTTTATTGTTACATGGGGGTCTTATTTTTACATACAGATTCCAACAAACATCAACAGGATGTGGTTTTTAAAGAAAAACATATGCAAACAAGTTACAAAACACCTTGGCATTCCAAGTTTGGGCAAAGGGGAGTACAGGTTTAGCAGCTATGAGCTGAGTCCTCTGGTACGAATCCAACTTTTGAATCTATTGGCTGCATAGCATACTTGCAGACCTGGGCCCTGCCCTTGGGCACCAAAGCTTCTCCAAGCCTGGTCTCTGCCTCACACTTGTCCATCGTATTGTAAGAACTGTTTGGTTCAAAGGTCTGATATACCACAGAACTTTTTTAAGTTTATTTTTGTCTCTCTTTCTGGCTTCAGCCTATAGTTAGCTTTTTTTTATTTAAATTCCAGCAGATATAGAGAATACTCAATCTCTACTCTTCATTCTGGTTCCGGAGTCTTGCAATATATTTGTTGCACTTTGAATTTAATGCATACTACTGTGGCGAGCCGCTTCTGGCCTACAGAATGACAAGTCACCACATGCACGATTCTTCTCGGATCACACTTTATTGGAGTACAGCTCAGTTGTGAAATGGTGGAAAGAAGACCCCGAGCCTGAGATTCAGCCTGCTTATATAGGGAAGCCTGGCACATGATTGGTGCCCAACACAATGCCTCATTAACATATAGCTGGTGATTGGTTCAAAGTAGTACTCATTAGCATATGGCTGGTGATTGGCCCAAAATAATGGCTCATTAACATATTTGAGGATCACATCGGATAGGTCCTTTCTCAATGCCTAATTAGCATAAGCAGCAATAGAATGTTCTGGCAAGTTGTGCAAAGGCAAACCGCGCCCTACATCTCCCCCTTTTTGTTTTCTAATGGCACAAACAGGATATAGCCCGTACAGGTGTTCACCTCACGATGTGCCCACTGCTCAAAGGCTGTTTCCTGCTGCCAGGATCCCCGAGACGCCTTCCTGCGTGCAAGGCCAGTGAGGGCAGCAGGGTGCAAAGGCCGTCTCAGAGGAGAATGTTTCCCTATAGAGATGCAATGGCAGCTAAAGCCTCTCTGTGCAAGGGCAATCATTGTAGGTTCTTAAGGGCAGAGAGCCAGGCTGTGGGGGAATGCCCTGCATCAACAGCCAAAAGTGACTGTGTGAGTAGTACCTTTTCTCGACGTGCTCTGATGCAAATACGGCAAACCAGCCCGAGGCAAAAAACAATCCCAAATAAATAACAGGCTGCAAAAATTTTTACTCCCACCCACTCCTTGAAAAAGGAAAAGGCAGAAGTGAGCCAAGAAGTAAAGTCCCCAAGTGTAATGGGCTCCAGTCTTGTAGCATTCAAGCGTGCGATCAGGAACTTTTGCTTGAGGATCATCTTCTCGGCTTCCATAGAACAATTCCCACTTTCCGCCTGAATCAGGGGGAAGACGGTCAGGAATGTCCATATCAGCATCATCCTTAGAGTTGTCCTCAATGCGTCTCGTCAATCTTGATGGCACCCAGACTGGCTCCTGATTCTGTGGAGAAACACATAAAGATCCCCTAGATCGAGCGATAACGCGATCCGGGCCTTGCCATTGGTTAGAAAGTACATCCTTCCACATAACTTTGCCTTGATTGTTGGGTTCTGATGTCATATGACGTTCGGTGACGGTTTCATTTTTATCATTTAAATTTAGAAAATTTATAGTGAATAAGGCAACAGAGAGCCTTTGTTTGGGGGTGCAATTCTCTGCTATTCCTTTTTGTTTTTGCAGGAAGTCCTTGAGCATACGATGAACTTGCTCTATTATTCCTTGCCCTTGTGGATTATAGGGCAGGCCTGAGATATGTTTCACTTGCATTTTGTGACAAAACAAGGCAAAACTCTTAGATGTATAGACTGGCCCGTTGTCGGTTTTCAGTGTATCGAGCTTGCCCCAAGCTGCCCAAGCTTCAAGGCAGTGGGTAATGACATTGTGAACCCTTTCTCCAGAAAGAGGTGTAGTGTGCATTACCCCAGAACATGTATCAATGGAGACATGCACATACTGAAGCTTTCCAAAGGATGGAACATGGATAACATCCATCTGCCAAATTTCAAGTGGAAAAATGCCTCTGGGATTAACCCCTATTTTCTGAGCAGGCAAGAATTGCACACAAGCAGAACAGCTTTTCACAATATTCCTAGCTATCTCCCTAGGAATTTTAAATTTAGTTCTTAAAACCACAGATGAAACATGGTATAAGCTATGAAACTCTCGCGCTTGTGTTTCAGAGTCCAATGCCACAAAAGCACGCATTGCCAGATCAACTTGTTCATTGACTTTTGCCATAGGACCAGGCAACAAAGAATGAGCTCGGATGTGAGTAATATAAAAGGGATTGGATCGATGCAAAATCTCACCTCTTATTCCCGCTAAAAGTGAGGCTACCATACTAGAGGGTTTAAGATAGGAAACAATTTCTAAATTTTTAACAGCATTCACCACATATGATGAATCAGATACCAAATTAAAAGACTCAGGAAAACATTTAAAAACCTCTAAAACTACTTGACATTCTACTATTTGGGGAGCATTTGGATGACACTCAACAGTTACAGGTGAACCTCCTTGCACCATGTAGGCTCCTTTCCCAGTCTTAGACCCATCTGTGTAGATGGCTAAGGCATTTCTCAATGGTTGCTTCCTCATGATCCGAGGAAACACCACAGGCTGCTGAACTAGGAATCTTAAAAGTTCACTCTTGGACAAATGATTATCAATTGTACCAGAAAAGGCACAAACCAATATAGCCCATTCTGAGGTGGTGGCAGCCAATATCTCTACTTGTTCTTTTGTATAAGGGACTATAAGTCTGTCAGGTGTCTTGGCAAAAGATGCAATAGATTGTTTAATGTCTAATAACGCAACCTCAGCCGTCATAGATGGGTAGTGAGACAAGGTTCTCATCCCTGTAGATTTAGTATGAATTCACAGTAGAGGCCCTTCTTGCCAAAGAACACCAGTTGGAAAGCCTAAAGTGGGGAGGATACACATCCAAATGGACTTGGATTCATCACAGCGCACCAATTGTGCCTTGGTGATTGCTTGCTCTACCTTTTGAAGTGCTATCTGAGCCTCTGGGGTGAGCTGACATGGGGAATTAAGATCTGGATTTCCCTCCAAAATATCAAATAAGGGTTTAAGCTCAAAGCGAGTTAATTTCAAATATGGCTGAATCCAATTTATATCCCCCAAGCAATTTTTGAAAATCATTTAAAGTCCTTAAACTATGGGTCCTAATTTCTACATTTTGTGGTCTAACATGGGCATTCTGAATAATAGCTCCTAAAAGTTCAATTAGGTTCCCTGAGACCTCCCCCCAATGGGGAGGGCTCGCCAAGCCTTCATATTGATGGTGTTTATTTGATTATAAACTTCCATAGAATATACTCTCTGATTATTTACTCATTGTCCTTGCCCTAACAGCATATCTGCACTCCATGCTGGCTGCCCATTGGCAGCATTCTCCCAGGCCTGACTATGTGCCAGATCAGTCACAATTGACTTCCAGTCTAAATATTGACCAGGATTGAGACACGGTTTTGCTAAGCTACTCCAGTTACTAGGCGTCATGGCAGATCTACTCAATGTCTCAACCTGTGCTGCTGTAAAAGACACAGCAGTGCCATAAGTGTGGACAGACTCTGCCAGGGATTTCACTGTCTTAAAAATCTAAAGCTCGTGATACCTTTGCCCTGGTTATCTTGAAAAACTGGGAAAGCCAGCGACATGCTAGGACGCAGCTCATGCTGGACTCTCTTCCACACTTTTGTGTTGTCTGGTGGCTTAGAACAGATACCCTCACTAGGCTGGAAATACAGAGGGGGGGAAATAGGCACAGTAGGGGAAATAAATTGTAATTGCTGACTCCGCCCCTTTTGGCTGCTTTTAACCCATCTATCTCTCCCACTGCTAGCAAGCAGAGCGGACTCAGAGAAAAACCTTAATGAAGCAGCTCCTTAAGAGCTAAAAAAAATTGGACATGAGGTTAAAAGCCTCATCCTTATATAACCTTTAATTCCTACCTTAATTTAATGCTCACACCATTACTTCTTCAACAGCTCTTTCAAAGCTGTGGCAATGGGGTGAGAGAAACTTACACCCATATCCTTACCTATTTAAAACCCTTTATATCCTAAACAACCCCAAACTACCGACGGGTTAGATCCGCTCGTCAGCAGATGCCCCGTTCTCTGCTTTTTTCTACAAGCAGAGTTTTCCTGCTTAACGCAGGTCTCACTATTTTCCTGTGAGACTTACCGGTTAACTGTCCTGATTACTGCAGTTCTGAATCTCCTTCAGATTCTTCTGCAGCAACCTCACCGACGGTCCACTCTGTGTGTCAAGTTCTGAATCGGTCTTCTCTGCAAAGGTGCGAAGATTCCCGGGTTTCGGCGCCACTTGTGGCGAGCCGCTTCTGGCCTGCAGAACGACAAGTCACCACATGCACGATTCTTCTCGGATCACACTTTATTGGAGTACAGCTCAGTTGTGAAATGGTGGAAAGAAGACCCCGAGCCTGAGATTCAGCCTGCTTATATAGTGAAGCCTGGCGCGTGATTGGTGCCCAACACAATGCCTCATTAACATATAGCTGGTGATTGGTTCAAAGTAGTGCTCATTAGCATATGGCTGGTGATTGGCCCAAAATAATGGCTCACTAACATATTTGAGGATCACATCGGATAGGTCCTTTCTCAATGCCTAATTAGCATAAGCAGCAATAGAATGTTCTGGCAAGTTATGCAAAGGCAAACCGCGCCCTACATACTACTTGCACTTTTTTTGTGTATGTGTGGAGCTAGATAATTACCCTCCCTTCTAAGTTCAATGTTCTTCTCTGTGAGTCTCTTTATTGTTATATCATCCTCTGTAATCTAATTCTATGAAAAACAAGACAGGGAGATTGCATAGTAGGCACAAAAAGGGAAAGAAAAAGTAATATCTTATTTAATTATGGATTATCCTTGACTTATGGTGATTGAACTTAATACATTTTTGATGGTATGAAGCAATATGCCATTAGCATAAAGCATAGAAAAATCTGGAAAGTTTGATTGTTTCCTAGGCAAGTATTGCACAGATACTAGACTTACAGCTCCATTAGCCATGTGATCATAGGAAGAGCAGTAGATTCTGCAGTATGTTCCATTGCTAAGCTATGAGTTACAGTAGGTTAGATGCATTCCTTATACTTTATATTTAGTAGGAATAATGTACACTTATAGTAGGTTTTTCAAATTATAGTTTATTAGTTAAGTAGAAGGGAATTTGCACTGTCCAGTAGGCTTACAAGGAGTTACTAAATTTTAATTGGCTCCTTTTGAAAACAGCCCTTATTTGACTATTGATTTTAATTTCCTTTTGAGTAATTGGACTTAGTAGTGGGTATGCTACCCCTTAGAAGTATGCTATTCTGTACAGGAATGAGGCTAATTGTCATTTCTAAGTCAGTTTTCTATTTTTATTATGGAAATGGAGCCTAGTTGGAGGTCAGCCTTAGTGAACAAGCATAAACATCACAGTATCCTAAATTTCACTTATTTCTAATAAGCCTGGTTAACACATCACTTATTTTTGGAGCTTTTGGAAGGCAATCCTCCCTTAGGTAAACTCTAGCTAAATTTCTGTGACTTAATGTTTCTGAAGCAAAATATTAGTAAATCTTTTATAGTATTAATTCTAATACTTTCTTCTAAATTATTGCCTTTATCCTTAATCCATTATTTTATATTATATTTAACAATATTTCTTGCTTGTTTCCTGATCATTGAGAAAATGGTGGGATTTTTGTTCTTTTGTTGTTTTAACATTTGTGGTGTGTGTATGTTTGTGTGTTTGTGTATATGTGTGTGTGTGTGTGGTGGTTTTCTGAATAGCAAGTTGAGAATAGTTTTTTTTACATTGTCATACTAGTGTGTCTGTGGTGGATATAATCCACTCAGAGTTTCCTATTTGTCCCATCTTACACTTAAATCAACAGTTTTGTAGTAAGCTCCATACTACTTCTTAGAAATCACATACCTGCCCAACCTCACCTAGGAAAGACTTCCTGATGCTTTCTGCTTTCTAACAAATAAAATATTAGAACAACTGAATGTTTTAATTTTTTTTTACAGGTGAAATAATTCTGTGACATAACAGTGGATAAAGGTGGCTGCCATTCATACAAACAATCTGAACTTGATGCTTAGAACAATATAATAGGAGAGTTATCCTCTGACTATTGTGTTTTGATATGATATCTTGTTTACCTGTTGTGGTTGCCAGACAGAAATGGATAGAGAAGGCTCCCATGCCTCATGTAGGCTCAGTGGCAGGCAGCAGCAGGAGACACTTAGACTAAATCTACTTAGAAAGACTTTCTTATTATGAAGAAAAGAAGGAGGAGAGGAAGGAAGAAAGAAAGAAAGAAAGAGGGGGAGCATGCTCTCTAACAGGGTTGGAGAAAAGGAAGATGTGGTGATATGTAATACATTTAATAAAAACAGTCTGGAATATCAGAAAAGAGATCGACCCACAGCCAAATCAGGAAGAGATGTTCCAGCACTGGGAGGCTGAGGTAGGAGGATCTCTATGATTTCAAAACCAACCTGGTCTACAAGGCAAGTTCCAGGACAACCAGGAGTATTCACAGAAAGCATTGCCTTAAAAAGCAAAACAAAACAAATATAGAAAGAAAGAGAGAGAGAGAGAAAGAAGGAAAGAAAGAAAAGAAGAAATGAAGAAAATACTGGAGAGATGGCTCTGTCCTCTGATATCCCAGGCTGCTTTTATTAAATATATAACATATCACTACAGGAAGAGCAAAAGAAGGGAGAAAGGGTGAAGTGTGAGAAACCTTCTTAATTTGAATTAGACTTCATAACTCAGGGTGGGGCCAGGCCAATTGCCATTGGCAAGGTGTGGATTCAAGGACTAAGACTGAATTCTAACACTGACTTCCACACAAACAATATGTGAAAACACATATACACATTCATATAGACATATAGACACACAAACAAATACACAAACATAAACACACACAAATGAATAAATATAAAATTCTGAAAAAATGACAAATACCAAATTATCAATTTGTTCAGATTATAAATGATATCCCTAAAATTATGCTTTTAGGTCTATTGTTTAGGCATAATTGTAGTAGAAGAGAGAATTCTGATGCATTTTGTTTTTTAAAGCAAGTTCATTTAAGAGTAGATAAAGATGAAATAACATTATAGAAAAATGTTAGCATCTTCCTGTGACTATGTGAGGATTTTCTTTGAAATAATCATACATAAAAGTCTAAATAATTTAGCCTTGCAAGTTAAGAAAATCAAAGTAAAATGCTAATCAACATTCTAGAAATGAATGAACTATAATTTTAGTACCCAGAAGAAATGAAATTTTAGCTAAGACAAAGATTTTTTATGAATCAATTATTAATTAATAATTTATTGATATGTGGGAAGTAAAAAACATAAATTTCATATTTGGACTACATACTTTTTCTGTATACAAGTTTTATATATCTCTCTTCTATCTCTATTTCTCTCTCTGTCCCTTTGTCTCTGTCTCTCTCTCTCTTAGGCTGGTGATTATATTCAGGATCTCATCATGTGATATATGCTTTAATACTTGCTGTTTTTCTATTCAGTCCAGAATTCCCCTGCCTCTAAGAAGTAACCCTTAGAAATGCCAATAAAAACTGAGCTTGATCAGATCAGCCCACTCAACATTATCTTAAAATAATAAAACAGTGATTCATGGTAAATTCTTTAATTTTTTTCTTGTGTTTATAATAAAATTGTAATGAATTCCTTTAAAATCATTCTTAAATGTTGTCTAGATACAGTAAAATAGCAACACCATCTCAACATACATCAAATAATTCTCAGTGAGTTTATATATTAAGCAAATTTCTCAGTGCAATATACTGCTTCCCCTTCCCCCATGGCCCTGGAAATTGTTATATGGGCTTAGTTGCCTATTATATCAACAAAATTTCCATACTGTAACATCTCTGATTTACTTTTGTGCAATATTTGTCAGTGAGGGCTGTCTTGATTTTCTGTTTTTATCTTCTATTCAAAATCTAACACTAACCCCAGAAGGCAACAGATATTTTTCTTCTGTTGATAATCCTTATGTTTTTATTTTACATTACCTTTTTCAACTTGAATTCTATCTATGGATGGAAAAGTACTGTGGGACAGTAACAATCTATAACATACATAAAAGAAAAGAAACAGTTTATATATTTTATAGGATGTACAATATCTACTTCTCTGATTTTTGAGAGTAAGAGCTTACATACCCTTGGGGAGATAGTGTTGCTATGCCAGTAAAAATGTTTTGATAGCATTTTTACAGCATCTGTAGGTTCAGCAAAATCAAAAGAAAGATAAGAAAATAAGCCATATCTACTTGCTGCAAACACAAGAACAGTCATTTCCATTGACAACATTATTTCTTTTTGTTTTATGGTATATTCATAAACATTGATGAACCCAAATTGATGGAAAACTGTCACCTACAATGCCTAGTTCATAGTGTTTGTTGTCTGAAGCATATTTGATGGATTTCAAAAAATGTATAATGCCATGTACTAGCCACTGTGGCATATGAAAGTATTTTCATTTTCTTAAAATTCTCCTCTGTTCATCATTAGGCATCCTTTCTGACTAAACCACCACAGCCTCTTTAAATCCCTATTTTGTTGTATTTTCTCCTGCCATCTCCATTTTTTTTCTGGAATACCATTTAATTTGGTTCAAATGGTTCTGTTACCTTTGAGACCAGCTTCTTTCACTTACTTGTATAAATTTTATTTCCTACATGGTATTTCCCAGTTTGGTAACACATTTCTCTGCTGCCTTGAATATTGTGAATGTACCAAGTAGTGTCCACCAATCTGCACACAGCATCTTCAATCATCCCATATTTTAAAATGACAATAAAAATGAAAATATCCATGAACAGTAACATTTTCTTTGCTTAATTTGCATTTGGGGTTCTTCATGATTGTGCAATAGTTTATTGTATGCTTGATGTTTATGTGTTTACAAGAGTCAAAGCTGTCTTACAACTGAGTGAATCAGCCATAAGAAAAGTTACACTCTTCTTCAAATATCTAAACATATTTCTTTTCATTATTTGCTTTTGGTTCATTCCAAGAAGAACTTATGCAAACGATTTTTTTCTAGAGTGTAAATGGAACTAAATAGTTTTGACATACTGTGTTTAAATAATTCTAAGAGTATTAATAATTATCTCCCTAGGCAAAATGCCAAGTCAAAATAGACTCACATATGTCATCATCCTTTCTGTGATTTCCTTCTGCTATCCCAACTCTTTCATTGTTTATTTGCTACATTGAGAATTCATAGTCTCAACTAATATCTCAATTAGAAACATCTCACTGAACATTTTCCATAGTGCTTTGCTTTATTTCAGTACCCTACCTAAAAGTGGCTATCTGCTAGAATAATAATACAACTTCCCCAGTATCCTCCATCCTCCTGACATTAGTGCTGGCAAAAAGTGATCATGCCCTATTCCCT
This sequence comes from Sigmodon hispidus, assembly GCA_004025045.1. NCBI lineage: Eukaryota > Metazoa > Chordata > Mammalia > Rodentia > Cricetidae > Sigmodon > Sigmodon hispidus. Next base: position 1,473 of record PVIH01011933.1, on the reverse strand, counting down.
TTCTAATTCAGTTTCAGGATCATTGCTATCCCAGCTTCATGTTAAAAGCATCTGTTCCTTTGGAAATTGTGCCATCTGGCTGCACCTATTTCTTCAAATACTCAATTTTAGTCACTAGTATTTTATCAAGTTTATTATAACTCCCTCTCATTTATTGAAGAGTTCAGTACGTGGAATAAATGGGTCATTTCCACTCTAAGTTCTATCATTATTCTGGTTGACTGCCACTTCTCAGTGGACTCTAGCTAGCACTGAACGGCACATATTTTTTTTTTTCCAGCATTAAACATTCCTTCACTATTGTCTTACAAATGGTCTGATTTTTAACATTTACTTTGTTATGTAGTAAGTTTTCTATATGGAGAAAGGAAATTTTATCCTTTTCATGTCAGCTACCTATTCACTTATTCATAATAGTGTTCTCATTTCAGCATTTCAAGAAAGAAATATAAATAATAGAATAAAATGTTTTAATGTCAAATACAAGAAGGAAGTAAATATTCTTTTTCTTTTGTTTAATGCTATGCCGACATTTGTTCTATGTTGATCCATTTTATTATCTCACCTGCCTCTATATTCTTCTATTTTTACATATTACCATGTGTTTAAACATGTTTGACAATGTTAAATTAGACAAATAAAAGGAGAAAATATTAAAAATCTGATTTCATGTATGTGAAGTATTTTACTTTTACTTTATCCATTTGTCACTTTTTTATGTTTTCTTTGTAAAATTTATAATTTTGCTCTTTAAAAAAACCCTTCAGTTATTTCCTCAAGAATGTACATCTCAGTGTTATTTGCATTATGCCATCAGATATTTTTTCTTACATTATGGACATTTCTACTATTTAAAGCAAAAGATAAATGTTATAAGATTTACTCAGTTATTTTGAAGTAGCACCTGATATACTGATTTTCCCCTTTCATTGTTACTATAGTTTTCATAACACTATACTTTCTGTTTTTATTTATTTTATATTTTTAATAACATGTAACTTTATGACTCAAACATGTCTGCTTCTGGTTAGAGAACATGAACACTTGCTTTCAGAGCCTGGTGAAATGCACCAAAAAATAAGTGGGATGATGGGCAGTTTTCCAGAGTCCAATGTACTAACCTTTACACAAATAAATTAATCCATGGCAGTTCTCCATGCACTCCCCCTAAAAATAGAGGAAAAAATATTATTGTACTTTTTTAAACAAATGTGCTTATATACTTGACAATTTAAAAACAGACTTTGGAAAAGCTTGTAGTTTTTTTTTTTTTAATTTTGTATTTATCAAAAAAACAGTAAAATGAATTTAAAATGCTGAAAAGTTAACAATAACTATAAAGAAGATAAAAATCATAAGCATGACTTATCAAGGGTGATAATGCAAATAAGATTGCTACACATATATTTACTTTGTGTTCAGCTTTCCCTCTGAATTTTTTTTCCATCCCTGTATATCCTTATTCAAGGTCCC
>PVIH01011932.1:0-66260 GCA_004025045.1 Sigmodon hispidus | reverse complement strand
GTGTGGCTCAGTGGCTGGCTGTGTGGCTCAGTGGCTGGCTGTGTGGCTCAGTGGCTGGCCTCGAGTGTCCTCCACTCCTTGTTATTTTGCTCTGTCTTCCTCTCCTCCCAGATTTCTCCTCCTGTATATTCTTCCTGCCTGCAAGTCCCACCTATCCTTTCTTTTGCCATGATATTGGCTGTTCAGCTCTTTATTAGACCATCAGATGTTTTAGACAAAGAATCAGAGCTTCACAGAGTTGAACAAAATAAAAAAATGCAACACATCTTTGCATCATTAAAGCAAATGTTCCACAGCATAAACAAAAATAACACACTTTAAAATAATATTCTACAGCATCATCTGTCTCTAGATTCTCAAAAGCAATGGCACAACCTTAGACTGCACAGAAGTAGGAACTCAGAGGCAGACATGGCCTGAGAAAAGTACTGAAGCCATGATTTGATCATTTTTTTGTTTCTAATCTAACACATGCTTATACTGCACTTAAGCCTTTCATATTTCTTCCCCCATAAAATAGACTTGTATGATCCCACTCTGCACTCAAATATCACCCATCTGTCCTGAAATAGATGTGAAATACACCCCCAAGGTTCATACTCTGAAAGAGTGGCCCTAAATGGTGGCACTATTACAAAATCATTGGATCATTAGAGCCCAGACCTTATTGATGGCTTAATACACTCATGAGTTCATAGCTGATTGAACAGCTAAGAGATGGGGCTTAGTTAGAGGAAGTAGGTCTTTGGAAGTGTGTATTTGAGGGTATATCTTGTTCCAGACACCCCTCTGGCTCTCTCTCTTCTTCCTGGACATTACAAGGTGAGAAGTTTTTTCCCACCATGATGCTTCTGCCTTGTCATATCCTAAAGTAATGGAACCAGTTAGCCCTTCTGAGACAAAATAATAATCAAGGTCCCAAGTTGTTTCCCTCAGGTATCTTGTCACAATGACCAACACTCGACTAACATCCCCAGGAAGAAGGCTACTCAGGCAGTCTAAAGCAAAGACAGCTCAGGAACATGGGATCACTAAGGAACTCTAATCTGTGGGTGCAAGCTTCAGAGCTTACAGCTTCATGGGAACACCAGTGCCAGATGGTCTCAAAGATCTCAAGGTGTACCTGTGACACCCCCCCCCGAGAGTCCCAGGGGTCCTTTCAGAGGCTGGACAAAGCCAAAGCATTCTCATATGAATACCAAGATGCCTGCTACCTCACAGTTCCTCCACCACACAGTGGAGTTTTCAAAGGCTTCACTGAGAGCCTTGAAGGAGACTGAGTGCAGGAGCAGATCTAAGGAACTCAATGCTCTACTCCCAAGATTCTATCGATATTATTCTAGTGTTATTCTATCAATAATACAGTTTTCAAGACTAGCAAGTAAATCTTACTAAACATTGCATCTTTTGGAAAATTAGTTATTTTTCATAAAGCATGTTAAGAAGTAAGATTTTTAATGCTAGATTTCTGGTTTTATTTTAAATACAGCCTACAGAACAATACCTCTTGGGTTTTCTAATGAGTTTTAAGAGTGTGCAGGGGTCCAGAGACCACTGGCTTAGGGGTTCATGGCATTTCTTCACATTTTGCCAAGTGTGAGGTCCTTTGAGGAATTCCTGGCAGAAACCAAAAAGGAACAGAAGGAGTGTCCTCTGATGGCACTTCATGTTCAGGACAGTCACCTCCTGGAGCACTCTGACAGGGCAGCCAGGAGGGAGGGCAGAGTACCATTTGGGAAATAAGATCCTGAGATGGAGGAGCCTTGAAGAAGCCTACATCATTTGCTGGCCTGAGCTGTTGATTGCTGCCTACCAGGACTGAGGGCCTGGTTCAGAATTCTTCTGGTACCTGATTTGCCAACGGGGATATTTTATTCTTGTGATGCTTCATCCTGATTATCAACTTGATTAGATTGAGAAGCACCTTCTTTCCTGAAAGTTTTTCTGTCAGGTATTGGTCACAGAAATAAAAAAAAAATACAAAAAAAAATCAATGAAGAAATTTGTGGTAGTTTGAATGTAATTGGCTACCATAATCCCATGATCTCATAGGGAGTGGCACTATCAGGAGGTGTGGCTTTGTTGGAGTGGGTGTGGCCTGTTGGAAGAAGTGGGGGTAGGCTTTGAGGTTTTATATCCTCAGGATACTGCCCAGTGAGCCAGCTGACTTCCTGTCACCCTCAAGATGCAGCACTTTCAGCTCTGGCACCACATCTGCCTGCACACTGCCATGGTCTGCTTTTCCTCATAAGAGACCCACTCTCTACAACTGTAAGCAATCCACTCTCACATAGGAGTTGCTGTGGTCACAGTGTCTCCTTTATAGCAGTAGTAAACCTTAACTAAGATCAAATTATGCTGGCCAAACCCAAAATTCCATCCAAATAATGTCAAGAATCATTTAAACACACAAAGGGGCAAATAAAAATTTGTAAACAAGATTAAAGGTCTACAGCACGGATAAAGAACAAGGAAACTAAGAATGGCAAAAGTAGACTACGAGAACTGAGCGGAGGAGGATCTGCATCTTTGATGGTTTGTGCTGATATATTGTTTATTTAATAAAAATAGTATGGACTATCAAAGCCACCCACAGAGCTAAGCCTTGAAGGTCGGGGAGTGGTGACCGACCCCTTTAAGCCCATTCATCTGGATCTCTGTGAGTTCAAGGCCTAATGGCCTGGCAGTGGTAGCCCACACCTTTAATTCTAGCACTAGAAAAGTTGAACCAGGAAGTAAGATAGCTGGGGGCGGGGAGTATAAGAGAAGAAGGCATAAATTCTTCCCCTTTTGCCTGCTCACCCAGTCAGTCTGAGATGGGGCCTTCCCTATCTGGCCTAAGGAGTTAGCAAGGTAAGAATTGGCTGGTTTTTTCTGTCTTTCTGATATTTCAGCTTTCCCCAATATCTGGCTCTGGGTTTTGTTATAATACCAAATAGCATTTATGCAATAATGGCTGAGTACAATCAACCAAGGAAATTACTAAATATAATTTTAAAATCAACAGGGATAAAAGTCCAGTGCTATGTCTCCAGCAGTGATAGACTGCATGAATAAGAGGGAGTGGACATGATACCTACAACTGTCCTGCATCCACCTACCCTAGTCTACTGGAGGCATCTCCACCGGACCTTAGCAGATATGGCAAAAGATTAAAAGATGTGCTCCAAAGGAAGGTCAGAGAAGACTACAGCCATCTCTTCTCTTCTCAATAGGGTTAGATAGAAAGCCCAGGCTGGCCTTGAACTTGCAATCCTTCTTCTGTCTTCCAAGTGCTGGAGCAGTTCTTTCTTGGATGACAAGAGGAGAAAGCTGCCTTTGTGTGTTCCAGGAGGGTGCCAGGCCCCAGAGCTAACAGGCCCTGTGATCCTTTATACTTCAGTGAGCATCTGAAATCACTGCTAAGAGATGGGCCTCTGGGTCCCTGAGCATGAAGGAAAGGCTGTCACCTAGGCCCATAAGAAGAAAAATAAAGGACAGATGGGGGAGACAGAATGTGACAAGGACAATTCACAAAGTAGATTTCAAGAGTCCTGTGTGGCCTAAGCCCTTGCTCAGTTTGACTCATCTCCCGGCACCTAGGCCAGTACCTGGGACATAGTCCTCCATAAACAGTTGATGAATGAATGAAGGATGGGACTCTGTTACCTTTCTTTCCTCAGGTTGTCCACAGAAATGCAGGGCAGAGAGGGAGCACATTCTCTGCTTCCTCTGAAGTAAATACACTCACTGTTTCTGGGACTTGAATGTCTTTCTAGTTGTCAGTGCAAAATTTCGCTTCTCCAGATAGATTTCCTGTGTCCCCTTGAGATTTATCATCGAGGTCATTTACTGACTGAAATTGCCTTAAAGATGATTTTGAGATTTTTCAATTTGCTTTTTTGCAAACAGCCAACAATTGCCCTAGCATTTGGTGTTCTAAGAACATCTAATAGTCAGATCTATAGACTCTTCAAAAGTCCACCAGTGATCATGTAAGACGAGTACCTGGGCCTCAGATGGTTCAACAGGTACAGTCCTTGTGTATATAAAAATAATGTCCTCTACTGACTCTGAACATATTCTTTATTTGATTATTTTAATTTTTTATAGAAACAGGGACTCATGTATCTCAAATTAGCCTCAAGTCAGTATGTAGCTGAGATTGGCCTTGAACTCCTGATGTGTCTGTGTGCAGGGATTACAGACACCCACCACTATACCAGCTTCTTTTAATTGACTTTCAAGCCTGCTTCTCATTTAATTCAGAAGGCAGGCACATTTCCTGTAAGTGAAAAAACAAAACAAAACAAAACAAAACAAAACCTGTACACTCATCTCACAGCCTCATTTGTTCCTCAGAACAGGAGGTGCCTCGTATGATTCCAGAAGCAGTTAGAAGGGTCAGGCACGGTTATCTCCATTTGCAGCTGAGGTGGCAAAGAGATAAGAGTTGCTTAAGGCCGGAGCTGGCAAACAACAAAACTGTTGTTTCGACACAGATCTTGGTCTCCAAGCCGAACAGCCACTTTCTACAAGAAAACTGTATTCTTTACATTTTTTTGTAACTTCAAAGGTAAGTGGTTTATAGTCTGGTTACAAAATTTTCTGGTAAATGACAATGTGATAGTTTATTCAATAAAATCCGTTTGTTGTGATAATTTTCTGAGGGCAAAAATAGACATTTTCTAAGAAGGCTGGCATTTGCTTGTTTTGCAACTTAAGGTGGGGATGAGCTTACTAACCATCATCTGCTCTGCTTCCCATGGAGGAGCTTTGCTGAAAATTTTGAAGTTTTTGTTTGTGTGCATTCTTGCTTACTTGGTTTTTTTTCTTGAGACATGGTCTTACTATGTAGGTGAAGCTGGCCTTGAACTCCCTTCAGTCCACTTACCTAGTGCAGGGATTACAGACATACACCACCATGCCCTGCTACGTTTATTTAAATGTTTTTAACTCCCTATTAGTATTTGTGTACTGATGAAATTTGATGTCCAGCATTATGAGTCATTTAGAATGAATGGTTCCTTTAAGTTCTCAATTTAACTGAGTCTGTAAGATTTTTACTACAGCACAACTCACTTTATTGTAGTTAATGTTTGTGTACCATTAGATATCTGCATTTCATTCCTAAATTAGAGTGCATTGTATATGAAGTGCTATTTGATTCATGGCTGTTATTAATACACTGCTAAAAAGAAATTTCTTCAGGACAAAAATAACTGTGGAGCCAGGTGTGCTTGCTATATTACTTTAATTTCCACATTCTGGAGCCAGAGGCAGGTGATCTCTATGAGTTCAAGGCCAGCCTGGTCTATAGAACAAGTTCCAGGCCAATCAGGACACATAGTGAGGCACTATCTCAACAATAATAAAAAAAAAACTCTACTGGTAAAATTTCATAGCTTATCACTTATTTTTATTATAAATTTTAATATAAACTATTATATATATGTATGTATAGGTTAATATGGTGTTTCTTTCTTTTTTTAACACTTTTATTTTTTTATTTATTTGCCTTGGTGTTTGCCTGGTACTGGAACTACAGACAGTTGTTAGCTGCCATGTGGGTGCTGGGAATCGAACCCGGGTCCCCGGGAAGAGCAGACAGTGCTCCCAACCGTTGAGCCATCTCTCCAGTCCCATGGTGTTTCTTTCAAGTTACTAAAAAGGAAAAAAGAAATGTTAGCCCCTAAACAAAAATTGAAAACCTGTCTGGAAGGGCTGGAGAGATGGCTCAGTGGTTGAGAGCACTGACTGCTCCTCTGGAGGACCAGAGTTCGATTCCCAGCACCCACATGGCAGCTCACAACTGTTTGTAGTTCCAGTTCCCAGTTCCAGGCAAACACCAAGGCAAATAAATAAATAAATAAGGAAAGAAAGAAAGAGAAAAAGAAAAGCAATAAATAAATAAATAAATAAATAAATAAATAAATAGACAAAGAAAAGCTGTCTACAGGGTAAAAAGTAAAATAAAATGGAGTTACTAAGTCTGAGAGTGAAGGAGGTGGACATGGAAAGAAAATTGCACAACTGGAAATTGTCAACATGGATGTGTCCTGGAAACAGAAGCAGAATGTAAACTCCGCCTTTGAATCCTGCCTCAACCATCGCTGAGAATTTCAGTAAAAGCTAGACTTAGAAAGGTAAAAAGCCAAATCCTCAGTCAATTGTGGAATTAAAGGTCATGCACATGTCCTTGGTGAGAATTGCCTCTCAAGGAAGACGTTTTCACTTTATGGATGATAATGCAGGCTAAAAGTCTTGGGAAATAGAATAAGCAAATGACTTTTCCAGACACTAACAAATTGCATAAAATATGCATCTTACTATGTGAGTCTTCAAAGAATTCTACACTTGTAGCCAGAAGTTTCTGGCCCAGTCTAGCCTGAGGTCTAGACCAGCAGTCCCACAGCCACCTAGTCCCAAATAATCACACAAAGGTTTATATTAATTACAAACTGTTTGGCCTATGGCTCAGGCTCATTACCAACTAGCTCTTACAACTTCACCCACTTTTATTAATCTATTCATTGCCACGTGGTTCTGTGGCTTTATCTGTGTCCCATTATATCTTGCTTTCTAGGCAGCAGCCTGCAGCATCTCTCTCTGGCTCTACCCACCTTCTCCTTTATCTCTGCTTGAATTTCCCACCTGCCTCTAAGCTACCTTGTCATGGGGCGAAATATCTTCTTTATTAACCAATGGTAATAAAGCATATTCACACAGTATAGAAAGACTTTCCTCATCATACACTCTTACCAGTTCTTTGATAACAGTAATGAAGGCAAGTCAATCAATTAAACTAGAAAGAATGCAAAGATAAGAGAATTTAGCATACATCCCTGTCCAATAAACATAAAGAAACTGGAAAAAAAATACTAACAGTTTCAAATTTAAAAGCTGTCTTGGAAATATCTATTTACTAAGGTTGCAAATCAGATTCAAACGATGAAGAAAATGGGCAAGCCGACATTGAACACATGAACACATAGCTGTCTGTTGTTGACAAGATAATATCTGTCTGTTCTGAAAAGTGTCTCTAGAGCCAGGCTTGCTGGTACAAGCCTGTAATTCCAACTACAACGGAGGCTGAGGCAGGAGGATGTCAAGCCCAAGGCAGGTGTAGGACATAGAAAGAGCTGAAGGACAGTTTAAATGGGGCTGAGAAGAAGGCTAGCCTGCTATCGGAGCCCTTTATCCCCAGGCCCACCCAAAAGAAAAAAAGAAGGAGGAGGAGAAAGAAGAAGAAGAAGAAGAAGAAGAAGAAGAAGAAGAAGAAGAAGAAGAAGAAGAAGAAAAAGACAGGAAATTTCTTCATTTATGGCCATTATAGAAGGTTCATAACATTGTAGCAGAACATTAACTCAAAAAAAAAAAAAAACCAAACTCAACAACCCACATGTTTTGACTGAAAAAAATTAACAGCATATACCAAATTTGTTGACTAAAATCACTTTTAATACTAAAAGAAATGCTACATGTTCCTATGTCAGAAGAACAGTTAATTTCCTTAGCTATATTTTCAAAACACAAATCTGTTTATAAACATTAAAAGTTAGCCAAGCAAGGTGATATACTCCTTTAATCCCACTTAGGAGGCAGAGGCAGGCAGATCTCTGAGTTCAAGACCAGCCTGGTCCACAAAGTGAGTACTATGATGGTCAGGGCTACACAGAGATTATGGCTCTAAAAACAAAGATTGTCTTCATAGTAAGATATATAGCTTGAGAAGGATTATACAGATTTTTGCTAAATTTGCAGCAAAAAAAAGATCAATCCTAAGCTGTAAACATTTAAGGGAAAAGAGAGAGATACAAGGCTAAAAATATTATAAAGATCATATTAGATTTCAACCTAAGTTCCCAAAAGATCCTAAGGCTGTACAGGATAATATATCAATGGTTCTGGTGACATTAGTGAATTCAATCATGTCAGCTGGAATGACCTGACTCTGGCTAAGACACAAGGAACAACCAAATAAAAGACAGAGGCTTAAAGAACAGAAGAGTCTCTTTGAGACCATTGTGCGTTTAAAAAGTCAGTGACATAGGGGACATTCCTCTAGAAAGCATCAACATTGTTAGATATATAAATTCTTGAACATAAGCCAAGGCTTATTATTCATAAGCTATTGAAGATATATATTTAATAAATATACTTTCTCTGCTCTAATTTGTCATGATACTTAAAGTAAAATTTATGACAACATAAACATCATGGGTATTTTGTCTTGGCCCCAGCACTTACCTAAAACTGAGCATATTTCTAACCCAATGCTTAGTGGAGGCAGATTCCAGGGGTGGGGGATGGGGGAGATGCTAAGGAGCTGCTGGCCAGCCTGTCTAGGGCCAGCTTCAGTAAGAAACCCTGTATCAAAGGAATCTGTAGGAGTGATGCGGGACTCATACTCTTCATCTCCACATGTGTACTTGGGCACATATACCCACACACATATGGGCACAAGCACCACATACATCAAAAATAAGTCAATAAATGTAAAGGGAGCATGTAAAAGAAGACACTAGATGTCAACCTCCAGCCTTTACACCCAAACATGCCAGCATGTATACATGCGCACATACCCATCCCTTTCCCTGAAACACATAAAGAGAAACTAAAGTCTGTCAGTCCCTATTTCATTATAATTGGCCCACACAGTGCTGCCCAAAGCTGTCTACAGAACAGCATGCTGGGCACCACTCCACCGCTATTGTTGCAGCCAGCATGTACTGACTGGGTAGTATCAGTCAGCAGTGGGAAATGTACTTCTAACATCAGAAATTCAAAAGCTGCCCATTTGTGATGCCAGCAGCAGTTTCCATAGAAAAGACACTGGAAAAAGCGAGCATCAAAACTGTTCTTTTTCCTGGGAATGATTTTATGATAGAATGATTTTATGATGGGTACACACTTTCTGTTATCTGGGGTTCAATTATTTCACATACAATTCACACGGAATCAACTTTCACTTACTACGTTTTTGTTGTACAAACACAGGACAGGATGCAAATGCACTCCACTGAATCTACATGCAAGGTTTATCTCTTCATGTTCTTCTCCTTCCATTGAGCAGTCCCTTCTGGCCACCTTCCAAGGTGGTGATTTGCATAATCTTTATTTTTTCTATTTTACTTTTGTTTTGTTTGAGACATATCTCTACTAAGTAGCTCAGACCAGCCTTGATCTTCCCATTCTCCTGCCATAGCCTCCAGAGTGGTCGGGTTATAGGCATCTACCACCTCACCCAGAACATCTTTCTTTGGGGGAGGATGATCTCTGTAATGAGCATATTTTGAACTAAAGGGAGACAAAAGAGAAGAGACAGGGCAAGGGAGATAAGAGAAAGCTGTAGAGGGAGCTTCCACGCCCACCCCCAGGGTTGTCAGGCCTCTCAGAGGCTAATGATGAGGAAATGACCCTGGAACAAAGTTGAGATATGAATTGAGGGGCAGAGGAACCGACTGTGAACTCTGAGACCACTAGAGCTGTGCCCATGAAAGAATTCTCTTGGCAACAGGACATAGCCCTAAATTCCCTTTTAGTCCTGAGACTATCTCTCTTTTGTGGCTACAAAACTCATTTATCTTGCAGCCCTGACCTTTCCAGTAACATCCACTGTCTTATAGATTGCTGAAGCAGCTTAGCAAAAAATCTCCTCTGATAAATGATGAGCAAGAGTTAGACCATCTAGACTTTGCCAGAGTTCTTTTTATATAATGTCACTTTCACCCAGGTCATGTGACATCTGAGACACCGCAGTCTTCTTGAGTTTAGCTCCTTCCAAAATCAAAAGCCAAGTGCATTCGGTACAAAATGCTCATGCACCGGAAAAATGGCAGGGAAAGAACCCGCCGCAGGATCTTTGATGGCGTGGGAAGGATCTGCCACCAGAGCAGCTTCAAGTACCAAGATGCTCCAGCTCAACTCAAAGTCTAGTCCACCTCCTCATTTTCCCTATTGTTTTTTACTTGTGTCGCCTCTATGAAGAGTTCACTCGCGCACCCTGAGAAAGCTGGGCCAGCGTCTTTGCCCCACCTCCTGCCCAAGCCTCCCACATTTTCCTCTGTCTGCCACTCCCCACCTCCTTTCTCCATTTTGGCCCCCACTGTCTTCATGGCACACCCTTGTCACGCCCACTGGCTACGGTCTCAGTCAGATTCTGCTGTGCGTGCTCATTCTGATTGCAGGGCAGCAGAGCCAGAGAGGGTGCGCTTACCTTTCTCCTGTGTGGTCAGGAAAGCAGGTTGCAGCTTTGGGTGCCATAAGCAAAAAGCCAGCTCCTCAGCACATCAGGGCTGGACAGCATTTATTGAGCGCTTACTGTATGCTCCCTGCCTTTGAAAGACCCCAGGTCTAGATAGAGATTCATATGAGCTTCTCTCAGCAATTTCTAAAAATGTCACAGCGTTCCCAGGAATATTTTGACACCCAAATTAGGAGCATTTTTGTCTTCATTTTTGAAGGCGTAGCTTCTACAGTTCATAGTGTTTTAGAAGCTAGGAGTTACTAATAACAAATGTAAACAAAAAAAAATCTTTGGTTTGTTGTATTTACTCAAACTATTAACTTTGAGGTTAGGCCCCTCACAGGATTTTTTAAAATTTAAATTTGTTTTATAGTGTCTTGATGTGCGTATCAATGTGCCCACATGCCTGCCGGGTGCTTGTGGAGGTTGGAAGAGGGCACTGACCCTTGCATCTGAAGTTACAGGCAGCTGTGAGCTGCTGCACGTGGGTGCTGGGAACTGAACAGGATCCTCTGTGCTCCTCAGCTAATGGGCCAGCTCTTCAGGGCTTTGTCCTTATAAAACAACTTCCTCTCTTATTTTAGCCATGTGGTGTAGACAAGGCTCTTGACTGAGATGGGGAAGGCACTGACCAGAAGGGTAGGTTCTGGCTACAGAAACACTCCTGCATGAGCAGAAACTCCCAATCCTTGAAAATGAACTTGAGGGACTGGAGAGATGGCTCAGAACAGAGGCTGTACTTCCAAAGGACCTGAGATCAATTCCCAGCATCCACATGGTGGCTCCCAGCCATCTGTAATGAGATCTGGTGCCCTCTTCTGGCCTTCAAGCATACATGAAGATAAAACACTGTATGCATAATAATAAAATCAATATTTAAAAAAAAGAAAAGAAAAGGAACATGAGGTTATCTGTCCACCATGCCGTCTAGAAAGGAGTACCCAGAACATTCTATGGACTTAGGGACATGAGGAAATAGTAGCCTTACAGGCTTGTGTTTTATTTTTCCTTTTATGATACTAGGGGTCGGCACCTACGGCCTTGGGCATACCTCTATCAGCACACACAAATAAATAAATAAATAAATAAATAAATAAATAAATAAATAAAATTTAAAAATAATAACAGCAAGCTATGTAACTGAACAAATGAGTTCCTCAGGTTACTGTTGAGGCCTTCCTTTTGGGGTCTAGGAGTGTGCCATAGATAATTTTTATTGACACCTGCTCATTGTAGACATCTCTTTTCATAATGTATCTGATTTTAATTATAAGCATGCCCAGTTATGCATAAACATAAAAAGGTAAATAATATTTCCCTAAAAGTTCACTCAGAGGGCACAATTTGCCTTATTGTACACAAACACAAAATCAGTCCAGACCAGATCAGTCTCTGACCACAGTTGAATGAAAACGCTTATTTATTCCATTTTTCTGAGTGAGATGTACTTGCAGTTTAATGCAGGCAGGCAGGGGTGAGTGGGCGTGTCCTAAGGTGCATTGTTAAAGAAGAATGAGCATATAGCCCAAGCCAAGTGGAGCTCCAGTTTCTAAGCTATTCACTATGCTTTTCTGCTTCAGGACTATGTATTATATGTGTGCTACATTTTTATGTATTATCTTTTATTTTATATTAATAGTAATGCACATTCTGCCCCATTTTTTCAACTAAGCAATTGTGTCCAAGAGTCTTTTCATTATGGCCCCAAAGCATTTCATTCATAGATAACATCACTGAACCATCTCTTACTACCAGCTTAATTATAAACGATTCTGTGTATGTACTCTGGAACTTGCAGCATTTGGTTTTATATGAACTGGTGTTTTGCCTGCATATATAACTGTGTAAGGGTGTCAGATCTTGGAATTACAGATAGTTGTTAGCTGCCATGTGGGTGCTGGGAATCGAACTCAGGACCTCTGGAAGAACAGTCAGTGCTCTTAACCGCTGAGCCATCTCTCCAGCCCACTTGCAGCATTTGGTAAGGCAAACTGTAGGTGTCCTCCCTGATTCTAGTCTCCTTCATCCTATCCCATCTATAGTATACCCTTTGGGCTCTAGCTACAAAGCAGTTCTCTGCATACTGCTTCTGTCCTGGTCTATCATGTGCCATCCATCCATTCCAAGTTGCTGCCATCTCTACTTACAATAGGCATGACATTTATCTTAGCTACTACTGTTTTATTACTGTGAAGAGACACCATGACCAAGTTAACTTATAAAAGAAAATCATTTAATTGGAGGATTGCTTACGGTTTCAGAGGGTGAGTTCATGACCATCATGGCAGGAAGCATGGAGGCAGACAGGCAGGCAGGGTGCTGGGGCATTCGCTGAGAGTTTACATCTTCATTCACAGGCCTCAGGTAGAGAGAGCAAGACCGAGCCTCAGGTAGGCTATTGACTTTACCCTGAAAGTTCATTCCTTATCACATGTGACTAATTTAACTTTTTAGGGTAAAGTCAAGTCCCTGCCCCCAGTGACATTCCAACAAGGCCACACCCAATCCTTCCTAAACAGTTCACCAACTGGGGACCAGATATTTAAATACATGAGCATGTGGGACTGTTCTTCTTCAAACCTCCCCTTTTTAAGTTTGGTCAGATAACTCTGAGGTTCCTATATCTGAATCGTGCCTAGTGAAGAAGAGATCTCTTCGCTCCTCGGTGCTCCTTTTTCTAAAATTAGATCAATGAGACCATGCACCCCAACCTGTGAATAATGACCGAAGCCTGCCAAGACCTTCATTTGAAGGCTTATCTATAGGAGAGTTTGTTGAATCTAATCAGATACATGTCTCAGCGTCTAAGAACAGACATAATCTTAACTGCTCTTTTGTATATGGTTTTCTCCTATGGACTGCACTCCCTGTTTGGTCTGGCTGGCCTGGAACTTGCTATGTAGACCAGGTTGGCCTCAAACTTGTAGAGAACCTCTCCAGTGCTGATATTATACAGATGTGCCCACCATGGCCCATGGCCACGTACTCTCCCTTTTATAGCTGAAGAATCTGACACTCAAAGCATATCATGCTATCATAAGCCATGTAGTAGAGCTCAAACCCTGCTTGGTCTGCGTTCAAGCTTGTAAGCTGGTATCAGTCACTAAGCATGAAGCATTGAATACACTCACTAGCAAGCAAGAGGTCTCATTGGGCAGGAAACCTCCATGGTGCTTGCGCCCTCTGCTGGCAATGTTGTGCAATTTCTGCTCTAAAAACCAATTTCCCAGGACACAATGACAGTGGTTATAAAAATAACTCGAATTGAGTTCGTGACATGATAAAATGTTGAGGATGTCAGAGTCTCCCTATTTCTAGTCTCACAAAAGTAGGAGGCTTGAAAAAACAAAGAAAACTAAGTTGTATGGAAAAATAAGTTTTTAGTGCAAAGTTCTTTCTGCATTAAACGGATGTTACAAAAATTTTAATTTTTCATAATTCAGTCAGAGAGGGGTGCAGGTATAATTTTTTCACCTATCAGAAATATAGTAGTGACCCTTCCTGAGTGACTTATTGAAGACAAGACAGAAAGGCATACAATAAGGAGGTAAAAATAGAAGCCTTTGGGACCCTGTTTCTAAGAACAAACAGATTTTTATGAATGTGTACTGAGACCATTTATCACCCCACCATGCTCCATACACATCTTCCATACACACTCTTCCAAGCCTACAAATCATCTGCCATGGCAAAAATGAGTCCCTCCCTCTCTTTAGCCCCTCCATCTCCCTCTTCCAGGAAGAAGTTCTAGAATATAAGACCCTATTGGTCTGAGGTGTGAAGAAATGCTCCTACATCCTTTAATACAGTGTCTGAGACACAACTCTATCCTCCCAGTGACCCTTGTTATCATTCAGGCCAGCCTTGTCACTTTATAGATGAAGAAATGAGGTGCTGAGAGGAAACCTACGGTCTATGGTCAAATGGCCACTTAGGATAAAACCAAGTGAGTCCAAGCATCTTTGCCCAGTCTCTCCTTGCATATGGCACAGCAGATTATTCTTTATTCCTCAACTCTGAGCAGAAAGACGTTGGGACATTTTCCCAACTAGTTGTCGGGGTCATTTTGAGCTGATGCTATCACCACTGACAGTGTTTCCTGGGGTGTAATTCCCTGCCATCAAGAGCCAGATCTTACCCACATAGCTCCATGTATCTGTCCCCTGTCATTATCTCATCTTCTGCAATCTGAAGCTGTAGAAAAAGAAGCTAATTAGGGAGTATCATCACCAACAGCTCTCCCATGTTCTGGAAAGCAGCAACCCTTTGCCTCCAGCTGGCCTCCTCTCTCTCCATATTCCCAGAGAGTCCCGGTCTTAGTTAAGGTTGTTATTGCTGTGAAGAGACTCCATGACCACAGCAACTCTTATAAAGAAAACGTCCAATTGGGGTGGCTCGCTTACAGTTTCGGAGGTTTAGTCCATTATCACCAGGATGGGAAGCATGGCAGTGTGCAGGCAGATGTGGTACTGGAGCGGAGAGATCTGCATCAGGCAACAGGAGGTCACTGACAGTCACACTGAGAGAAACTTGAGCAAAAGAGACCTCAAAGCCTGCCCCCACAGTGATGCACTTCCTCCGACAAAGCCACATCTCCGAAAAGTGCCACTCCCTTTGGAGGCATTTATTTTCAAACCACAAAGCACCTTTGCAAGTGCTAAGAGAAGAGATTACTGCCTATATTGTGCCCTGTGCCCCCCAGGCCACTACTTCACCCACACCAGTGTTCTTCCCCTGAGAGATCTCACACACAGCCATCCATATGCCCCAGGCTTTTGTTCCCAGAGAGGGTTTACACCGTCTATAACAATGATCTACAGTAATTTTCCATTTCAGCCAGGAGAGCTGCAGTTCTTGGTGTTTCCAGAAAAAACAGAGCCCATTTTCTCTGACAAATGTTCCCACATGCTTGTTCCCAGACTTTTCCAAACTCAATAGACCCTATAACAGGCAGGCTGAGTCTTTAACCTCAGGGTCAGGTTCATAGCTGCCCAATTCTCATTTAGACAAGAGACTTCCTAACACTCTACATTTGGCAAACAGATGGGGAGAGGGCTGGAGATGGAGATGGAGAAAGGGCTTGAGTATGCCAGCATCAATAGGGCCGGGATAGCATCTGGGAAGAGCCCTGGACTAGCAGTTAAGAGCCTTAGCTTTGCTGTCTCTGGGACCATTTCTCGTCCATACAAGTGAGTTGGCCTTGAGGACCTGGAAGAAATTTACCAGTGCAAGGGTCTTGCAGTGACCAGATGCTCCTAGGATGCGTTAGGGTGTTTTCTGGTGCTTCCAAGTGTCTTGTTTTGCACAACTAACCATCCTAAAACCCCAGACAATGACACTGAGGTGTCCGCTCAGGCAACTGTGGGCAATCATGACAGTGCTTAGCTCTGGGAGGAGTGACCTGGATGCCTGGATCTTTGGGGAACAGACAGGTCCTCTCCCTTGTGATGGGTCAGAGGAAAGGCCCCTAGGAAATGAGTGGATGCTGGAGAGGCATGGTTGCTCTAGGCTCATGGTAAGTTAGTTATGTTTCTATTCCTGCTCTTCCTCTTTTTTTTTTTTTTGGATGTCTCTTCAACATTTTGGATCTAAGGAAGGGTTTAGCCTAGCTTCAGACAGAATTTTGCCTTCTGCTGGACTTCAGAGATAAAAGGCAAGGCACTTTGCCGGAACACTGGTTGGTAAGAGCATAGCTAATCCTAACCTAGGCACCCTAATCCCTACTTCATATCCAGTGCTCTCCAGAATTGTGAGCACATGTAGAAATAGTGATGGCCTTTCCCATCCAGCTCAGAGGCCATCAACTGGAGTCCAGTTACAGAGGCTTTTCCTTCCTGTCACCCCCACCCCTCTTAAGTCAGGAAAGCTGGCCCTTCCTTTTGGAGAAGGGACCTCCACAGGAGGAATGGTAAGAAAACTTGAGTTTCCAATCTCCAGGATTACAAGAAAATAAATGCTGCTTAAGCCACTGGTTTGTGATATGTTGCTAGGGCAACCCCAGTCCTCCAACCCAGGTCTACTCCAGACCCTGCCCCTCCATGGCTGCCTCTGCTCTCCCTTCTAAACAGACTCCAGCCCTAGACTCACCAAGTGCTAGAAATCCAGAAACTGGGGCCACAGATCCATACTCAAACTTCTCCATTTCAGGGCCTGCGGGGAGTATTAGTTTTGCTCTGAGTAGGACAAATTGCTTTGGGAGCCTCTAAAGGAATGAAGAGAGAATAAAAATATTCGGACAAAAGCCTAGCTAACTTTGAGTTATAGTCTTGCTACACATATGGCATTTTAGTTACTGCCCTTCAGGGGTCTTGGATTTGAACAGTTGTAGCAGTTCAGCAGGGTGGGACCCACCATTTAAGGACCTTTGCTCCCTCAGACAATAAACATAGGATTTCTTAAAGCTTGTGTGGTGTATCCAAGGACCCTGGACACACACACACACACACACACACACACACACACACACACACACACACACGTTTCACCCTCAGTTCCCCAGGGACGCAGAGTCAGAAAAGGGATGACCGATTACACATACTGTTTACTCTGGGCATGACTATTGACTCCAGACCTTATCATTGGGTCCTCAGACTGGGCAGGGCAGGTCTGGGCACCAAGAAAAGCTGGTGCTCCTGCCCTGTGCTCAAGAAGAAAAGAAGAGGAACGGGAGATCAAAGCAGAGCAGAGAGAAGCTGCCTGTGGGACCACAATGAAACCCCTCCTTGCATTCCTGCTGGTGCTCCTGGACCTGGTTCAGGCTCAAGGAGATGTGCACAGGTAAGACTCTGCCCCTGGCACTGAGTTCAATTTGGGCATCTCCCACCCTCAGCTTAGGGCAGCCCTGCAGAAGGAAAATTAATGAGGAGACAAAATGAAGACACTGGGGTCTTGTGGGAATCCCTAGAGAATGCTCTCCAGTCAAAGCCACGTCTTTCCTTTTAGTGGAGGTGCCCAGCTTGTTTCAGGGGCAACCCCCTATTGCTCAAAAGCATGCCCCACAGCTGTGGGTTGAAACTCCAAGCCTTCAAATACTTTCCCAGGGGTACTGAGAACTACTGTCCACAGCCTCCTTCCACCCCCTAAAGTCAGCCAGCCCTTCACGGGGTTAGATAAAACTGTGCCCTATTTCCCATTCCCTTGAAAATCTCAAAGGGCCAGCGCCCAGGAGGAAGAACCATTTCTATGGAGATTCTGAGAGCGCAGGACAGAGATGGTGCTGCTTCTGGGGGCACCCTAGTCTTGAAGGACCCCTCGTGGGCCTTGCTGTAGTCAAGCTCTGAACTGATACATGGAAATGGGGGAAGGAAGCAGAATTGTCCCCTCATGCTGCACTTTGTCTCCAGGGTGCCCATCAGAAGGCATCAGTCCCTCCGGAAGAAGCTGCGGGCCCAAGGCCAGCTCTCAGACTTCTGGAAGTCTCACAACTTGGACATGATTCAGTTCAGCGAGTCCTGTCAAACAGACCAGAGTACCAATGAGCCCCTCATCAACTACATGGATGTAAGATTTTTTGGGTCGAAGCCTGGGGACACTGGGTGTAGGGAAGAAGGCTGGGCCTCCAGCAGGGACCAGTGCTGCATGGGGTGCTCAGGCATGGATTTCTTTGCTTGGATGACTCAGAAGGACAATCCCCTAGTCTCTGCGAACTCTGCCCAGTGTGCGGGGCTTTCTTCAAGAGGAAATAGATAGGGATGGTATATGCTCCAAGGGGAAAGACCTTTACTGTGTGCTCAGCTGGACATTTTATTAGCTGTGTCTTTCTTGATTCCCCACGTCCCAGTTCCTTGATCCCTGAAATAGAGGCATCCCTGTCTGCCCTAGTCATAATGACATTATGAGGATCAGGATAATGGGAGTTTCCTGAGCTGACCTCAGTGCCCTCCTTGCCGGTCCCTGCTCTGTTCCTTCCGTTCTTAGTCTCCAGCCTTTCCTCTTCAAAGCTCTGTGGACTATAGTGTGTGTGGTACTCTGATGCTCTAACTATGAACGTCATTTCTCGCTTCTCTGTAGATGGAATACTTCGGCACTATCTCCATCGGCTCCCCACCACAGAACTTCACTGTCATCTTTGACACTGGCTCCTCCAATCTCTGGGTCCCTTCTGTTTATTGCACCAGCCCTGCATGCAGTAAGTGGATGGCAATGGTGGGAGCCACTTCTTGGAGGCTCCGGTGGTATTTTGTGGGGAGGAGAGGCTTAGTGTTCCTCCACTGGTCCTCCCTGCCATAACAGCCCCCCTCCTCCGCCACCGCCCGCATCTCTTTCTGTTTGGCCATGGCTGGGCCAGAGACAAAAATGAAAAGTACTACCAATCAAGATAACAACTCTCATATTAGTCAGAATTAATGGAGAGAAAATTAGCCACTAAGAAGAGAAATCTTTGACTTGGTGACTCACTTCCTTTGCAACACCCAAAGGAACATGGGGGAAAGTTTCTTTGGTTTGTACCTGAACAGATAGGTCGGCTGAGTTCTAAGGAAGACTGTACACCTACTTCAAGGAGGCCTTGATGGCCTGACTCCCATGGAGGTGTGGCTGGTGGGGTACAGTAGCATGGGTGTGTCCATTTGGCCAGAGGTAATGCAATGGTTAGGTAGAGATTGGAAACAGAGAAGGCTGATTGTGTGAGCCATATCCCAAGAATACGAGCTCTTTGAAACCCGAAAGTAGGCATCTGCAAAGCTGGGTGAAGAGTTGGGAGTAATTCCCTAGAGCGGTAATTGTTCACCCCTGAGTTGCTTCTGAAGACCAGGCTCTGCCCCACACTGATGCCTGTGACTGCTGCTGGCGCCAGGTAAATGGTGCTTATCTTGACTCTGTGAGGTCACTGTGAGCAACCAGGTTTGCCTAGGGACAAATATTTGGTCCCTGGTTGAGACATACCTGGTTAGGCTAGAGAGAACACAGAAGCTCACTGTAAAAGGCCATAACAGGCCTTTCCAAGAACCCCTGTCTTCCACTTATTATGGGGAGCTGAAAGAGGCCACTCTGCCTTTCTGGGGCAGGATGGAAGCAGTGAACAGCATTCTTGTTTTCCAGAGACACACCCGGTGTTCCACCCATCCCAGTCCAGCACATACGAGGAGGTAGGGAATTATTTCTCCATTCACTATGGTACCGGAAGCCTGACTGGAATCATTGGAGCTGACCAAGTCTCTGTGAGTGCAATTTCTTCATCTTTGCTCTCCTGCCCAGGAACAGAGGTAGCAGAACACAGTTTAGAGGTCTCAGGGGCACAATTTCAGATCTGCCTCAGGAGGAGATAGACAAGGCTTCTAGCTTCTAGGGCAAGGGAGCAATCCTTCCACCCTAGATGGAATAGTGGTCAATCTTTTCAACACAGAGCTCTAGAGAGCAGCATGGGACTACCTTCAGGAAGCAAGGGTCAGGGCACAGTGCCTGGTGTCAGGGATGGATCACCAGCCCCTGAGCCATAAGGAGATGAGAGAAGGCTGTCATTTTGAAAGAAGAAAAAAAGGCAAGCCAGTGAGCAAGCTGGGGTTCCATTTATAGTAAAATAGGAAGGTATGAGGAAGATATCTAACCACAGAGAAGAATACAAATGTCAAGGTCCCAAGGTCTAATAACCATTTCTTGACTCCTCAGCCCCAGATCAAAAGTCCTATAGGTTTCTGATCTATAGGAATCAGAGAACCAGAGGAGTTATGGTCCTCCTGGATACTTTATGCTAGTGTTTGGGCCTAGACATTGGGAGAAAAAGAGGCTGGTCCACCCCAATGGGCATCATTCCAAATCTAGCATGATGCCAAGGTCAGTAGAGTCCAGTCTGCACATGGGACATAGAATTAAGTGGGAAAAATCTAACAGAAGACTCTTTTTTCACATACTCCTAATTTAACCTGGTACAAATCCTTCTAAACTTTTATGAGTTGTGTGGGGTTTGGATACTAACCAAACTAAGCTGGTCATTAAATAATATAAAGCAAAGTGAATGTATTACTAGCCTTAATTATTTTCTTTAGGATATTAAGTCTCCTTAAATATGTTTTAAAGGGCTAGAGAAATGGTTCATTGGTTAAGAGCACTGGTTGCTTTTCAAGAAGACCTGGGTTCAATTCCCAGCATCCATCTGGCAGCTCACAACTTTCTGTAACTCCAGTTCCAGAGGACTCAACACCTTTGCACAGACACACATGTAGGCAAACCACCAAAGCATATAAAGTAGAAATAAGTCACTAAATTTTTTCTAAATGTTTAAGTCAATTCAGAAGTGATAACACACACTTTAATCCCAGTACATGGGAGGCTAAGGCAAATGAATCTCTCAGCCTGGTCTATGAGTTTGAGGTTAGCCTGGCCCACATAGAGTTTCAGGTCAGCCAGGGCTACATAGTGAAACCTTGTCTCAAAATTAAAAACAAAAACAAACAAACAAACAAAAAACAGTGTCAGTAACATCTTCTTACCAAAAAAAAATGCCTTTTATGTAAAATATTATATAGATGAAGTAGAACTTTATATTTTTGGAGTTATATGCACACATGTAAATATATATGTATATGTTACAGT
This sequence comes from Sigmodon hispidus, assembly GCA_004025045.1. Classification (NCBI taxonomy): domain Eukaryota; kingdom Metazoa; phylum Chordata; class Mammalia; order Rodentia; family Cricetidae; genus Sigmodon; species Sigmodon hispidus. Next base: position 45,502 of record PVIH01011932.1, on the reverse strand, counting down.
ATAAATAAACTTACTCTGATACTTGTAATAACTTTGGAGAGCAGGGACAGACTGAGACAGCCAAGTCTAAACTGGAACTTGTCACCCTTCTGCTAAGTTCTGAGTTGTCATCTGTGAAGTATTGAGATTCTAGGAAAACGCCACCCTACCCAAATAGATGGCAAAGTTCTAAACAGAAACAATGAGCAAGTTAAGATTTTTTTTTGAGGATCATAAATCCCAATTAAGAGTCATTTCTTCTGATGAATTTATCATCTAAGAGAATATAACCAAAAAGTAATACAAACTTCTGAATGAGTAAAATTCAATATGTACTTATAACTTAGAAAAAAATCTTAGAAAACCAGGAATATAAAGTAACTTGCTTGATCTATTAAAGAACATCCATAAACCAGATGTGGAAATGCACGTAGGATGCTGGAGAGGAAGACTGCAAATCTGTAGTTAATTAATGCTCCTCAGAATCCTGCAGCAGAGCCTATACTCAATAGTAAAATTTAGGAGGCTGGAGAGATGGCTCAGCAGTTAAGAGCACTGACTGTTCTTCCACAGGACCTGGGTTCAATTCCCAGCAACCACAGGGTGGCTCACCATCATTCATAATGAGATCTGGTGCCCTCTTCTGGTCTGCAGGCAGAACACTGTATACATACTAAATAGATAAGTAAATAAATAAATCTTTTTAAAAAAATAGTGAATCATTGAGATTCTCCCTGAGATTAGGAGTGAGACAGCAGTAATCATATCACCCTCTCTGTTCAGCACTGTGCTGAAGACCATTGCCAAAGCAGTAAGACAAAAAAAAGATGCTAAAGACTTAAGATTTGTCACATCAGCACATAAAAAAGATTCTCTTGTTTGTTTTTAATTATTTTATTTGTGATATTATAATATAATTACGTAATTTCCTTCTTTCTTTGCCTTTCTCCAAGCCCTCCCATAGACCTCTCCTAACTCTCTTTCAAATTCATGGCCTCTTTTTTCTTTCATTAAAAATTGTTATTTACACATGTATGTATGTACGTATTCCTAAATACATAGTAACAACCTGCCATATATAATGTTACTTGTATGTATTGATATTAAATAACCAAATGGCTATGATCCTTCCTCTCCCATTCTCAGCATTCCTTAGCTGCCTATAGTCCTTTGAACAGGGTTGAGGCCTCATGGGCTTTTATCCAGCCATGTTAGTGTGTCTGCTGGTATGATCCTGGCTCAGTTTACGTTTACGGCACTTGTATTGGCCAGGATTTTTTGGGTGTGGCTTCTGACATTCTGAAGAGACACAATCTCACAGCAAACTCCCTTACAATCTTTCTGGCCCCTCTTTACAATGACCCCTGAGCCTTACATGTGGGGGTTGTTTTGTTGAAATATCCACTGGGACTGGCTTCCACATCTCTGAATTCTGTCTGTTGCAAAGAGAAGTTTCCTTGGTGAGATCTGAGAATTACATTTACCAGTGGGTAGAAGGACAGATATTTAGAGTGTAGTTAGAGTTTACATTGCTTTAGTAAAGTGGTGGTTGTAGGTTGTGGGTTCTCCTCCAGCATCTGCTACTTCCCTAGCCCTGGGCACGAGTTCCCTCTTGTTTTGTTTAGTTGAGTTTAGTTTTGAGACAGGGTTTTACTGTAAAGCCCTGGCTGTCCTGGAACTCTCTCTGCAATCTAGACTGGCCTCCAACTCAGGGATATCCACTAGCCTCTGGCTTCTGAGTGCTGGAATTAAAAGTATGTGCCATCACAAATAGCCACAAGACAAAATTCTACATGTAGGAAATCTAAAAGAATCTTCAATATATTGATATTAATAAGAAAATCTACGGACAATTCTAGAAGAGGTAAACATACAAAAATGATATGGGTTTCTATGTCACAATGAAGACAAATGAAAAACAGTTCTTAAAAATAGTATTAATGATACCATCAAAACCAGCTTACCTTTAACAAATATGTGAGACCTGTACCCTAAAAAACCATAGATCACTACTGTATAAAATTAAAAGACTTATATAAATGAAAGATGAGCTATGTCGATAGAAAGACTCATTTTGATAAAGAAGTCAAAATCTTCAAGTTGATTTACAAATCCAGTGTTGCCACAATCCAAACGTACTAATTTGTTTTAGAAATTGATGTTTCTTCAAAAGTGTAGATGAATATCAGAAATGGAAACATTGATACCACAATTGTGGAAGACAGGACCTTTGCTCACAGAGAATACTACTTATAAACCCTGAAATCTAAAGATTTGCCCCAATGGAAATATGTATATGTGTTCACAAAAGAAGTGCACACAAAGCATTATTGGTGATAATCAAACACAGGAAATAGCCTAGATATCCAGGCATGGCATAGGGATCAATTATGGTAGCATATTCATACCTTGAAATACTAATAAGAATAAAAATATTGTGAAAGCATATAGCAAACACAGTACTAAAGAATATAGCAGCATCATGGTAGATAATTCCATTTATGTAAAATTAAAGATGTAGGAAAAAAAAAACGAGTGTTGCTTGGAAAACCAGTCACTCTGGAAGAGGAGTACAATGATTGGCAGAGTAGAAGAAAAGAATGTACTGGGGCTTTGGAATGTTCTGTCTTATTTCAGGAGGATTACATGAGCATGTGAAGTAGACTATTATTAAAATACACGCTTGTATTCTCTACATTCTATTATATTTCCAGTTCAACAGTCACATGAAATTACATTACTGAGATTATAGTCAGCATTTTTATGCCTATTTACCAAGGAAAGCTGAGAAAGGAAGAATTAGCTTTAATCAGAATGGGGACCCAGGAATCTGCAACCCGCCTCTGATGAGCCTTTGTACAACTCTCCCTCCAGGTGGAAGGGCTGACTGTGAATGGCCAGCAGTTTGGAGAAAGTGTCAAGGAGCCTGGCAATACCTTTGTGAATGCAGAGTTTGATGGAATTCTGGGCCTGGGATACCCCTCATTGGCTGTTGGAGGAGTGACCCCAGTGTTTGACAACATGATGGCCCAGAACCTTGTGGATCTGCCTATGTTTTCTGTCTACCTGAGCAGGTGAGACCAGTCAAGTCCCCCAGGTGAGGTCAGTGATGCCTACAGGCAGATAGATGGCCTGGTTCACAAGACTTCATGGACCTAAGACCCCATGAATCTCTTGACTGTCTTGACTGACCTATGATATATGATCTTGAGCAAAGCATTTAGGCTCTCTGAATTTTGAGGAAATGTAGTTTGCTTCATAAAGAAGTTGTGACAAGCATTTGGTAAACTATCACCGTGAGCTGACTTGATGTACCCTTGAGATTGACTGGTAACTTACACAGTCAATAAATACCAAAGTCTCCTTACATGCCATGTGTGATGGAAGTTACCAAAATACAATGAAACAAAGATAATTTCTATGGTTGGGAGACAGGAGAAAAATTAACCAATAAGATGATACCAAAATTAAATTGTACTTTAATGGATAGGAAAGGAAACTGTAATATAACCATACAGAAGAACATCCCTTAGTCTTTGTACAGTAAGAGTTTGAGGGATGGAGTTTGGCATTAAAGGACTTAGCCCCTGAGCCCAGTCTCCAATGCCTCTCAAAAATTTTCTGACATGGATTAGACTTGAAGGCATATGCTAAACAAAATAGGCCAGTCACCAAAAGGTACAGGAAGTACCTAGAATTGAACTCATAGACAAAAATAAATAAATAAATATGATAGTGATGGTTGGCAAGGGTCGGGTGGGGAATGGGAAGGGAATTCTTCTTTTAATGAGTCTCTGTTCTTCACCGTGAAAATGTTCAGGAGCTCGGCTTCACAGTAATGAATCTGAACTACACACTCAAAAGTGGTTAAGATGTTTCTATCTTATTGCTGAATTGCCACAAGTTCTAAACATCTGTACACTATAGTTGGAATGGGCGTGACACTCACTGCACCCCAACCCTAGCCTGGGGCATTTACCTCACTTTCCTCCCTAACAGAAAGACTTAGCTTTCCCGCTCTGGCCTGGCCTGAGCTTGCCATGCTCCAAAATACGTTCCCTTTCCCTTCTCCCCTTCCATGAGAAGAGTCCTGAATTTGCTCTCTTGGTCTGTGCTGCTGTGTCTCCAGAGTGGCTATAGCTGGGACCAGGGCCGGGAAGGACTTTGATTGAAGCACACTGTCAGGACCCCTGTTTCCCCAAGCATTGTTTTGTGTCCCGGGGCCTCAGTTTCCTCAAGGAAACACTAAGTTGATGAGACTTCAACAAGATCAGGTGGTGAGATTCTAGAATCCAGGACTCACGCATGTCAAGCAAGTGTTCCACTCTTTAGTTACATCCTCAGTCGCCACTAAACCTGAAATTCCTACAGATATATGCTTCTTGCCCCCGACAACTCTGTCTTTCAGCGTCCCAGGCCTTGTGTCTTCCTGCTCCTTTTTCTCCTGGAAATGCCCTTCTTTCCTGACTCCTACTAAATTCTAGCACGTAACTTGAGAAATAGCTACCAAAGAAAATTAAACAATAGTCAAGCTCTAATAAACCATATTGATTTCAAATTACTCTTTCCACCTTAACAAAGAGGAGAGAACAATGTGGGATTTCCCAACACCACAGCATTCATAGCTGGGAAGATATTCTGAGAAAGGGTATTGGGGGGGCACCCTCAGGTGCATCCTCAGTTTGTACACCCAGGATGGTCCTGACCTTGGATCAGCAGTTCTGATGCTCCCTACTTCCTAAACTTTTTATCCAAGAAGCCAGGGATGTTCACAGAGCACTAGACAGAGTTGTTTTTCTCAATGGTTCCCAAAGGCTCAGGCTACCTAGGTAGTTTCTGCCTACCTGGGTACCAGATACGAGTGCCCAGACATGCGGCAAAGGGCCCTTTCTCTCTCTCTCTCTCTCTCTCTCTCTCTCTCTCTCTCTCTCTCTCTCTCTCTCACACACACACACACACACACACACACACACACACACACACACACTGCAGTGTTTACATTAACCCTTCTTTGACAATTTACTTTTCCCTCTATGTAGTGACCCAGAAGGTAGCTCAAGCAGTGAGTTGACTTTCGGAGGCTATGACCCCTCTCATTTCTCTGGTAGCCTCAACTGGATCCCAGTCACCAAACAAGGCTACTGGCAGATTGCACTGGATGGGTGAGTATGCTCCATGTAGTAGCTATGGTTGAACAGAAGACCTTACAACAGTCGAATTCAAATTGAATTCACTGAGTGACACTGCCAGGCTCCGGAGCAGATGCTGGGAACCTGACCTGGAGGTGTGGAAACACACAGAGGACTAGGGGAGTTGGCTTCCTTCTGCATTCACTTAGCAGGCCTCCTAACTCATACAGCTAGCTAGCCTGTGTTCACGAAGCCTTAATTAGCACACGAGGCAAAGGCTGAGTGACATGGGGATGCAGGAGTGACTTTGTGTTTGCATGAAAGATGAGATGTTGTCCCACATTGCCACCACACAAGTAGATATGGTCAGTGCTCCAAGAGTAGCTAGAACAGCCGGGAAACAGAGTGAGACTACGCTGTCTGAAGACTGCGCAGGGCTTATGGAGGCAATGGTCTGAAATGAGCCTTGAGTTCCATGCACGAGCATGGAGCTGATGGAGAAGTAGGTTTGTGTCACTGTTCCATGGCCGGCACCTGCTAAGTAAGGCGGGAGTTCCGGGCAGAGCAATTTAGTTTCTTTCTTAAGATGTTCTGGATAGAAAGTAAAACAGCCTCAATGCTCACTGGCTACTAATACCTGTCTGATGATGGTAGATCTACCTATTTATGTTCATGACATCATTTTAAGGAATCTCTGCTTGCTTGATTTGTGTTATTTTTTGAGACAGGATTTTGCCATGTAGCCCCAGCTGGCCTGGAACTTGTCACCTCAGCTTCCTACATGCTGAAGTGGCTTACAGGTGTTCCCCACCATGCCCAGCTCCTTATCTGCATTTCTGAATGAAAACAGAATACAATAGAAAATACAAGAATGTAGTTCAGTGTGTGTGTGTGTGTGTGTGTGTGTGTGTGTGTGTGTGTGCTTGGTCAAGAAGTGTGTTTCCTATTGTGAATCTCTTTTTTTTTTAAAGTCAGTTATAATGAATCATGCCTATAATTCCAGCACTCACGAGGCTGAGACAAGAGGATTGGTATGAGTTTGGGACTAGTCTAGGCAGAATAAAACTCTGTTTTTAAAAAGAACCAAGTTAGATAGACATGGTGATGCATGCCTTTAATTCTAGTACGTGGGAGGCAGAGTCAAGTGGATCTCTGCAAATTCAAGGTCAGCCTGGTCTACATAGTGAGTTTCAGAATAGCTAAGGCTATGTAGAGAGACTATGTCTTACACAAACATACAAGTTAGTTGAAAAACATCTCTGTGGTAGAAGAGACCAAAAGGGATACTATTATTGTGATAAGACCCCACAAGGAACAAGAATGGTCAAGAATCAGATGCTAACCATGGGACCATGGGACCCTTTGTCCTCAGAATCCAAGTGGGAGATACAGTGATGTTCTGCTCTGAGGGCTGCCAGGCCATTGTGGACACAGGGACTTCCCTCATTACTGGGCCCTCTGACAAGATCAAACAGCTTCAAGAGGCCATTGGGGCCACACCCATGGATGGAGAAGTGAGTGTCTACCGGGGTGGGATGGTATGGGAGCAGGCGAGCCTGTCCTCTGGGGGAAGAGCTGTCTCTGAGTCAATCCTTCTCTGTTTTAGTATGCTGTGAATTGTGCCACCCTCAACACGATGCCAAATGTTGTCTTCCTCATCAATGGGGTTTCATATACCCTCAGCCCAACTGCCTACATCCTGCCGGTAAGGGCTATTTCCTTATTCTGTGAGTCACAGTGTCTTCCCCACGTGCCGACCGCTTCCTCCTTCCCAGTCATCTACACAAGGCTACATCTACTCCAAGCTCCCTCCCACCTAGTGCAATCTTGATGTGGTTTTCTGTCTGAGACAAAGCTGCCTGTGGTAGAAACTCCTGGAGTTGCTTTTAGTTTCCATCCCTGCCAGGAAGCAGCAGCTATTTAGGTGCAAGACATTTGAAGGGGATTTCTGATATTGCTATGAGAAATTTACCAACAAACACATTAATCCTCTGCACTCCCGTGTGCAACTGGAGATGTTATTATCCTTCCTTATAGGGGAGGATGCTGAGGTTCTCAGAGTTAAGTAAATGGTTCCGTATGACTGCTGGGATTGGAGAGATGATAGCTCATCAGTTAAGAGCACTTGATGCTCCTCCGGACAACCACAGTTGGGTTCCTTGCACCCACTTTGTGAGGCTCACAAACCACATGTAACTCCGGCTCCAAGAAATTCAATGCCCTCTTCTGATCATGTGGGTGCAGATACATACCACACACATATACACAGACAGTAAAAAATTTTAAAGAGTGGTTTTTAAAAAGAAGATATGAGCTGCTTTGGGGAGGGGAACAACATTAAAATGTGGCTGTGGCTTTCCCAGTCTTCATGGATGGACTGCTGTGGCAGTAGCTTTTAAGGACTTGACATTAATCCTCCAGCTGGGTCCCAGTGCATCCTGAGAGATGTCTAGCATCTATACTCTCCTACTTTATCTACTAAGAGGCTCTGCCTGTACCCATACCCTGTCTTGTACCCAAAAATTCAATCAGGGCCTTAAAAATTAAGTTGAGCTCTGCTTGAAACTAAAGAAGACTGGACGTAAACCAATGTGTTTTCATGCCAAACCTTTTGCAATAACTGTTTCCAGTTATAAGCTGATGGCAGGGTATGGCTGTAAACACATACCTGTTCTTAGAACTGGTGAACACAGATGAGTGAACTGAGCAAACGTGCCCCGTACTCAGCAAGCTGGAATACGGGCGTGAAATCAAAGATGAACCCACCAACCACAATGGCGGCACTCACCAAGCATCTCAGGTCGTTAGTCCCAGCCAGCACCACCCCTCAGTATCGCTCCCAGGGCTACACTCATCTTCCCCGTCTGCTACTAATTGATTCTTTTGGACTCTAGGACTTGGTGGATGGGATGGATTTCTGCGGCAGTGGCTTTCAAGGACTTGACATTTCACCACCAGCTGGACCCCTCTGGATCTTGGGGGATGTCTTCATTCGACAGTTTTACTCAGTCTTTGATCGTGGAAATAACCAAGTAGGGTTGGCTCCTGCAGTCCCTTAAATAGGAATGTATATCTATGTATAGATACCTGATACCTCTAGCCTGTTAGATCTCTATACCTACCCAAAAGTCATCATCCACAGGATGCAGCCATCCCAGAGCATTCAGACTAAAGAAAGCGTGAGCACACACAGCTTCCCATACACTGCACACACACCTCCACCACCACCGTGATAAAGAATCAAGTTCTGTCTGTAGTCTATATTGCTTTTGTCGGCTTTCTATTATGGAACTCTCCAAACATATAGACAAGTAGATGGCAAGATAAATCCCTGCGCACCTCAACCCCACTTTACAACCCACCCACAAGTGGTCAGCCTCTCTATCTTCTGTCCCTCAAGCTCCATACATCTAGATTCAGAAGCAAATTCTAAGCACGGTATCATTTTATCTAAAGTCTAATATCCTTAAAAGTCAGAATTTAAATATCTCATTTGCTCATAAATATGTACCCGTTTTTACATTGATTTATTTGTATCAGGATTCAAACGAAATCTATAACTGGGGAAAAGCATACATTAAATTGCATTAGTTTAAAATATTTCTTAAGTCTCTTTTCTTATATAAAAAGGTCCATGTTCAGAATTTTGCTGATTTGTAACCAGGCATGGAGGTACATGCCTATAATTCAGCACTCTGGAAGCTGAGGCAGAAGAGTCATTCAAAGTTCAAGGTATCCTGGGCTCTAGGCCATCTAGGACCATATAACAAGACTTGATCTCATAAACAGACCAAGAAAAAATTTTGACTGGTTGCAATCTAGGGGTATCATTTGATATAGGTCTCTGTGCCTACCCTTCCTATGAAATGAATCTAGAGGCCTTAATTCATGGCGAAACTGTTATACAGATGGTACTGGGTACTTCCTCTGGGGAGGCAGATAATGCTGACTGTCTTTTAACTGGTCATGTTAAGTTTCATGAGTGGATTTATGGCTGTCAGCCTACACCCCTCTTTGGCAGCTGCTGATGGTCATTGTTGAACACCTCCTAGTGGTTAGAGTTTCCCCAATCCTATTTTTTCCATTAAAATCACATTCCTTCATCACACTTTGGCTCACTGTGACGTATACCCCATGTACAAATGAAAGCAACTGTCCAAGGCGTCTCCTTCCACATTACCTAGTCAGCAAATGAGCAGATGCTATCGCAGAGATCAATGGCTTTAACCCTACCTGTTCTAACATTCGACATTTAGCTTCAATATTCAATTTTCAATGACCCTTTAATTTACTTCCTGTGATTTTTCCCAACCCATTTTATATACTTCCACCCTATCAGGCAGCCTCAACCATTGTCCCAAAGAGTCCCTTGAAGCATACCTATAAGTTTACTGTAAATGGAAAAATGTGGTCGGCTGTCAAACAGAAGTGGGGTAGAAAGACTCCCAAAGTCTGTCCTGAGGGATTTCCCAGGGAGAAACTGGACTGGGGCCCATCTTCATTCTGGGGGCACCACTCCCTTACCTTTTTGCTTCTTTTAAAATGGAATCTTCAGTCTTGTTCTTATTATAAAATATACGCAACTATTTCATGACCCTAGAATTAGCTCAAAGTTGTTGATAAGAACTCTTTTGAACCAAAGAAAGAGCCAGTAAAATGGTTCAGTGAGCTTGTTTCCAGGCCTGATGACCTGAAATCAATCCCTGGTAGAAGGAAAGATCTCTCCTTTGAGTTGTCCTCTTACATCCATATTCTCACTCTGCACCTTCACACACACACACACACACACACACACACACACACACGCACACACAGAGAGAGAGAGAGAGAGAGAGAGAGAGATAGGTAGATAGATAGATAGATAGATAGATAGATAGATAGATAGATACGTGTTTTTCCTCTGGGCATATTAACAGGGATAGGTATTGGTTTGCGATGTTTTTCTTTCTGCAACAAAAGAAGTCATGGTCCACATATTCTCCAAATTGCAGATTTCCTTTCAAACTATACTCATGCAGTAAGTGAGTGAGTTCAAAGTCAGGATGCACTAAACCCCAGGACAGTGTTTAAATGAAAATTGAAGGAGCAGGTGGAAAAGGGGAAAGAGGGGAAGGTGGGGTCGGGGTTGACGCTGCAAACAATTCAATATTCTAACACCTATCTGTTGTCTATTTATTCCATCTTCTCTCCATCTCATTTGGTTCTTTGAGGTTTGGTTCAAACCAAAATAATAAATGCTTGGTTTATGTCAGGCACTAACTGTGGTCCTTTAAGACAGCAAGGTCACTAGGACAGGAAGGAGGAGTCAAGGAACACACTACACTGAAGGCAGCTGATCTGGGTTCACAACTGCATTCCCTGCTTCATCATGGTCATGCACATGCCTTTTGTTTTGTTGTGTTAAACAAACCACCAAACCATGAGAGGAGGCAGGGTAATCATGTGAGCTCTGAGTGGGACAAGCCGGGACTGGATTCTCACCACTAGCACCTTCACACCTATTTGCTCACCTGTGAAATGGTCATGGTAGGAGGAAGTGCTTGGGGTCATGCGAGGAACTGTTTGGGAAGGATTGAAGGGCGTGGCCTTGTTGGAAGAAGTGTGTCACTGAGGTAAGTTTTGAGGTTTCAGGTACCCACACTCCTCCTAGTTAGGTTTCTCTCTCTCTCTCTCTCTCTCTCTCTCTCTCTCTCTCTCTCTCTCTCTCTCTCTCTCTCCTCCACCATCCTCATGCTTATAGATCAGAAGTAAACCCTCATCTCATCTACTACTCCAGCACCATGCCCACCTGCCTATTGCAATGATTCTCACCATGATCACGGACTCACTCTCTAAAACTGTAAGCCCTCAATAAACTGTCTTCCATAAGATCATGGGGTCATGCAGTTTTGTCACAATAACAGAAAAGTAACTAAGACGGTGTCCATGTGGTATGTAGAAGCAGTTAGCTAGTATGCAGACCTTGGTCCTTAGGGTACAGGCCTTCACCCATCAGGGAAACTCTCAGAAAAAGCAGAGACCCTTGAGACTAAAGGTTTTATCACTTATCCTATGAGTCAAAGCATCCCAAGGGCCAAATAGGAGACAGTATGGAAACAACATTCCTGCAGGTGCTCTCCTTGTGGTCATTTCTGCTAAAGAGTTCCCTAGAGTTTGATGACCAGGGGCTGCATGTCCAGAAGACTGAGAAGAGCTGAAGAAGTCCAGAGGGAATCTATGCTCCATGAGCCACACCATCGCCTCTGCCAAATGACCAAATGTAGTGGTGACTCTGTCTTCACACCAGTCTCTCTGTCACATGCTACTGTATGACCTTTAGTCCAACCCTCCTGGACATTGCCTTTTCCCAGGGCTGTCTCAAGAACATCTTAACAGCTACCCCTGTGTCCACATCACATCAGTGCCCCTGTGTCCACATCACACCAGTTCCTAAACGGAACTTTCCTGTATGGAGCATGCACAGCCAAGACATCAGCCTTAACTGGTGTCTTTGTAGTGTCTGCTCTTTCTACCACTCAGAGGTTAGCATCTCCTCTGCCTCCCAGGTCACCTCCCATTCACTGAGTCCGCTGCCTCCTCCACTCACCCAACACTTGCACATCTCTGCCCTCCTTCAAACTATAGTTCAAATTCCTTCTTCCCCCGCTTTGGCACACCTTACCTAGGAATACCTTCCTCCTCCTCTGAATCCCCTTATGCCTTTACTGAGTCTCTGTCATTTTCCCACTGGTAAACTCCAGGATCCATCTGTGGGTCACCACCCCCCACCTTGAGTCTGACCTACTCGGACTATGAAAGAACAGTGGGTGTGGCAGGGTGCAGCCTGATCAGCCTTCTCCAGTGCAGCATGACAGAAGAGAGAAGCTACTGACTTCTGATTCATGTGGCTGGAGGAAGTAGGGGACTCATATCTCGAAACAGTTTTGCAAACAATGCCCAAAAGAACAAATTTCAGTGCCCTGTTCAGAAGCTGCAGACAGGGCACTTCCAGTACCCTAAAGGATCCTCAGCAGTAGCAGACCTTGTGACATTTGCAAGCCCACATGCTACTGTGTCTCTATAATATATGCCCCGCCACCACACTGTGTCATTTTTGTGTAGTAATTTCCTCTGAGGTAAAACTTTCCCTCTTAGAAGAAAGCTAAGGGAGGTGAGACATTCCATTCTCCAGGGATGTCTCCTTTGAGCTCAGGAAGTAAACAACTGAGAGGCTTCAGGAAGTTCCTGAAACTGAGTAGGTATGCCCGATCCCCTCCCTCCCCAAGCACAAAAAAGTAGTGAGGACTGCTGAACTGCTTAGAAGGGGTAGAGAGCAGCCAAGCTGCCTCCATGAGGTGAGACCACCTGAGCTGTCTACAAGAGTAAGTCCCCAGCCTGTTGAGCTGTTTGCACATTGTACAATGTGCTCCAGATTCCTACATTTTGTGAACTGTCACCCATGCTGGGAGGGCTCTGGTGATACACCACCTTTGAGTCATTTCTGCTCTTGTAACCCCTCCTGTGAGCAGCCCCAGTAAAACTCAGTGGGTCACCAAGTTGGACTTTGGGTCTCCTTCTTGGCTCCCTGTATGAGTAGACATTTGTTCACGTCTCCCCAGGAATCATCACACAACACACAACTACACAGGCAAAGTTTCATTTAAAAGCTAACCTCAGATAAAGAAAATAGAATAATACTGGGGAAGCCTCTTCTTATCTAAGTTCTAACCAGACCCAGATCTGTGTAGCTGATGAGATAGGATGCACTCAGTGTGGTACAGACTTGGGGGAGCTTCTAACAGTAATAGTCCATGAGTCCAGCAGCCTCCATAACCAGCAGCCATCAGCACACCACCTTGGCTTCCATAGCAACCAAAAAACTTCACTCATGTAATTAGGCTTTAGAATTTTCCTCAGCTTTCCTATATAGAATTCAGTGTGGAAATCATCAGGTCCTTTCTTCCAAGACTGTTCGTTAGTTAATACAAGAAAATAAGTCTCAGTTCTTGTTCCATCGAAAAATCTTTAGTAGAGCCGAGACCGGCAGCACAGTTGGCCAACTGTGGGATCCAAGGCTCCTCTGCAAAGGTTCTGTGGCTGGTTTAAACACATGGTGGCTGGGAGGCCCCATCAGAGAGAGCTACTGGAACCAGAAAGACTTTACCAACAGGACCATAAACGAAGAAATGGCTCTAAAAGGAGACAGATCCTAACTTGTGAGGAATGTGGAGTGCATTAAATACACCTTAAGGGGACCCCTTTGAGATCTGGGGAGTCATGTCTACACTCACTCTATTTGCCTTTCATCTCCTAGCTCTGCTTACCCAAGGCAGGTTCTATGACAGTGAAATGAGATGCCAAAGTTAACCGTATGCTAAGAGCATTTTAACTGACAGCCACCTTCTAGGTGCTTCAGGCTGAGCCACACAACCTAATCAGAGGGGCACAGGGTGGGGTTTTTTGGTGCTAGGACATACCTTACCTCTTACAAGCCTTATTGTAGTATGAGGTATATGTGGTGAGCTTACTCTATGTGAGTGGAGTAGGGGGTGTGGGTAGTATGGAGTGCGAGTGGTGAGGAATGGGGCATTGTAGTGTATATATAAGGAGTATGGCACAAGGATGTGAGGGTGTATATACAAAGTATATGTGTGTTACATTTGTGTAGTGTGGAAGGGTGTGGGATATATGTATATATGTATATTGTGTGTGTGTGTGTGTGTGTGTGTGTGTGTGTGCCAACGTGTGAGGGGTGTATAGGGTGAAGGCAAGGCCTAAGATCAGGACTTCTTCCAACCTTACTGGCGCCCTGGTGGCTGGACCAAATCTACTCCATGTGTGTGGAGGAAACAATAAGCAATGGGACTTCTTTACTGGGGTTCCCATGAACAGAGACAGATGTTCCTACAAGACCGCAAATTGGACATGTCACCTTACAAGCCCCCTGCCCAAAATTTCCCCCACTCAATCCTCCAATATCCTTATGAAGTAAATATTCCTGGTGCCCTAAATCTAGGCAGCTCTGCAGCCTCTGGCTCTCCAAGTCTACTCCGCCTCCTCCACCCACACAGCTGAGGTCACCCAGGCCCAGCCTCTTTTGCAACTTTCCCAAGTCCGTGTACAGAGAGAAGGAAAACTCAGGGGGAAGTGGTCTCTTACCAACCCTTTTACACCCAACACGGGCAAGATTGAAGCTGCCACGCCAGGAAAGAGAGGCCCAGACCCAGAACCTCCACCTGTGTAAGGTAAGTTGCCCTGCAGCCGTGGCTGAGTGTCCTGGCAGTCCATCTGTCCTTCCACGTGGCCAGCAGCTCCGGAACTGCCTGGGTGCTGGTGAAGAGCAGCAGGGATGAGGCAGCAGGTGCAGGATTTTCACCTAGCCCAAAGACCCCTGCCCTGCAGAAAATTCCTGAGTGTGGTGGAGAAAGGACTTCCCTCCCAGTCACAGGGAGCTGGGGCCCAGCTCGGGGATCAGTGGCAGTGTCAGACAAGACACAGCAGCTCAGTCACAGGAGGATGGCGCCATGCCCCTAGACCCGCAGGGCTTGCCAGGAACTGGAACATTCCAAGAGGGCTGGATTCTGCAGCATCTGGAGACTCCTTGGCACATGGACAGGATGCCTTCTGGGATGTGCATGGGGGACTATCGGGGTAAAACAAGCTCCCAGAATAGGAAAACATCTCTCTTGTTCTAATCCGTAAGAATTTCTACTGGCAAGGAGCTATAATGCAGGAGCCAATGAATAGAGTTGGGCATACTCAGGTCCACTCCAAGCTGGCTGTAAATCTAGTTTGTTGTTGTGTGTGTTGTGTTTTGTATGCATGATGGGTGTGCATGTTTACCACAGCACATGTGTGAGGGTCACAGGAGGACCTTGTGGGGTGGGTTCCCTCCTTCCACCTTTACATGGTTCTGAAGATAAATCTCAAGTCATCAAGCTTGTGTGGTATCTTCACTTGCTGAGCCGTCCTGCCAGACTTGATTCTTGACTCAAGAATCCACTGGGCTATAATAGTGTTTTGTAAAATGCAGCTGTTCTGTAGTTGCTAAGCATTGTGTATTGATAAAAAAAAAAAAATGATTGCTTTGGCCTTATTGACCAGTCCCCTACTACAAAGAACCTATGAAAATACTAGCTTCTGAGATATACAGTGTGAAATTGCATAGCATACACTACATGGGAAGATGTATGGATGGGTGCATGAATCAATGCATAGATGGATGATGACACATGGAAGGTTGTATCACTATTCGGAAGTTTCTATATCCCCAGGTTAAGTCACCACGCTTTAGGGACAGGGATACAGACAGATAAGAGGTGCTGTCTAGGGTACAGGCAGTCTCCCTGGGGAATCAGGACAGACACCTCCCCAAAGAATGAGGATGCTGTGCCTTTTGAAGCAAGCACTGTGGGTGTACTTTGTGGAGAAGCAGGTTTAGACCTGCAAGGATTTGGGTAGGTGAGGCAGACTATCAAGTGATCCCAGCAAGCAACAAAGCCTCCTGTTCCCGGGGAATCTCGCTAAACAGAACCCTTTACGCTCAGCCTGCGAGTCCCACTATTTTCTATTAGAATGAATATAGTGTGGGGGTCCAGAGGGAGAAGGGAAGCCATGGGACAAGACAAGAAGCTGGAGAAGGTTGTATACTGGGCAGGGAAACTGGGCCTGCTACAGAATGCTCAGCTGCCCCTGTTCACTGGTCTCCCTGGCAACCTAATGGGACCTCACCCACTGGATAGGGAGGGAAGGGGCATGGGAAGGTGAAGATGAGACCATCAACTGCAGACTGGTCACAGGCCCAAGCACTGAAGCCTCAGCGAATGGGCAGGGCCTGGCTGGGAAGTGCTGCCGAGCAAGAGTTAGAGAAAACACTCCCTCTGGAGTCCCGCTCTGTGTGGGCTGGGCTGGCTGGGCTGGTCCTGCGTTCCAAGCCTGCTACTCATGGTGAAGATGACTCAGCCTTCCTGACAGCTTCCCCCTTTGAAGCTCTCACAGTAGAAAGAGACTGAAAATGATGCTGTGGGTAGAGGACATGGGATGGGACCTCAGCTGCCATCTGAAACTTGAAGTAGTCAAGAGATCCCTGCCGCTGTCTGCCCCAAACCAACTCCTCCAACCACAGTGCTGGGCCAGCCCCAGTCATTCTCTGAACCAAAGATGGAGGCTTTTTCTAGAAGTCAGGCTCAGGAAATGTTTGCCCTTTGTGAGATCAGGGTACAGGGTCTTTGGTGACAGCACAGTTCCAAGACACTAGAAAGAGGATCAGGACAGTGAGGAATGGAGAAATTACCAGGATCAGAAGAGGCAACTGAACCCCAAAGGAAAGACATCAAGCCTTTCCCAGTGCCTGGCATTGCAGAGAAACTGAGTCTTTTGTGGGTGAAGAAACCTACTCTTGGTGAGAGAAACCAGAGCCAGGGTATACCCAGGTGTTTCCTATGAGCTAGCATTCCCCAGCTAGATCAAGTAGCATCAAGGTCCTTCTAGTATGCACACTCCATACTTGTGGTTTGAAATCAGCCATAGTCAGCAAGTTTACATCATCAAAAAACGGTAACCAGTGCAAGTTGGATCTCAGGACCTTTTCTACCAACCCCCACCCCACAAAAGTGTTAAACTGTTATCTGAATCTTTCCTAATTTGAGGATCCTGTTATGCTATCACAGCATGACGCATACATGCCATCTTCAATGAAAGCCACAGCCATAAGGCATGTCCATTTTATCAACGAGGGAACAGAGACTCCAAGGTTAGTAATACTTAAGGCTCAAAGTCACAGATGGGTAGATTAGGGAAGAGAGAGGGCTCTCTGACCCCAAAAGTCACAGGCACTGCCTGGTATGAGGCAGCTTCCCCCCACCCCCACCCCAGTCACAGTGATTCATCCAAATAGGAAATCACACTCAGATGACTCTGGGCAACCACCTAGTCACACGTGCTTTGTAAAGAAAGGTTAAGTCAGGGTGGGTTGAGAAAAGTGAGAGAGGTTATGTCTTTTTTTCTGAGATTTTTAAATTACAGAAGCTAAAATTACAGAATAAATTTTTAAAATATGGACACTTGAGAGAGTGAAAACTCATAGCCTCTTCTGCCTTTTCCCACCTCTCCTTAGATGAAATATTTCTATCTGTGCGTTTCCGGGATGCGCATGTATAGGATTAAACATATACACACTTGGCAAGCTGGTGCTTGTTCCTGGCAGTTGGAGTCAATCTCACTCTGTCAAATGCTCAGATTTCCTTTTTTAATTATTTACTTAAATTATTGTGTGTGTGTGATCACTTCATCATTTTCAAAATGACTTTAAATTTCAGAATATATATGGGTTGGCATTTGTGTAGAACGTCTGCTATTAAAAGAGGTCATGAATTTAAGAGAAAATGGGACAGGATTGAAAGCCTGGGAAGGGTTGGAGGGATGATGCAGGATAGAGGGAAATGGTGTAAATATGGTATACATACATAAAATTTTTAAATTGATTTAATTTTTAAAGAAGAAAGTATGTTGTTGGTGGACATTCAAGTAGAGCAAATATGTACTCAGTCAGACAGGACTTTTAAGGGCCAAGCTGTATTAGTCTCCTTTATCTTCACTTAAGGGCAAAATTTCTTGGCACAATGGGATACTTTTACCTAGATACTTGGGGATCTGAGGCAGGGGATTGCTGGTTTGAGGCAAGTCTGGGCAATGACATGAGATTCCACCTCAAGAAGGTATGAGAGAGAGCAGGGTTCTGTGACACTGTATTTGCCTCGCAGGCTCTTGGCTTCAATACTTTTTCTATTATTAAAAAATAAAAGCCTAGTGTATTGGTACCCAGATGCACTTATTGTTCATCCTATTGTTGGGACAAAAATGCCTGACGAAGCAATCTGAGGAAATCAGGGCCTATTTAGACTCACAGTTAGAACAATCATCATGGATGGGGACACCAGGGCAGCAGGGCATGGGCCAGCTGGTCACACTGCACCTGCAGCCAGGAAGCAGAGAGGCGAATGTCGGTGCTCAGTTTCTATTCTGTTTATTAATATGCATATGCATGTATGTATGTATTCAGTATGCATATCTATTTATTCTGGGATCCTAGACCATGGAATGGTGCATCTATATTTAGGGTATATTTTCCCATCTCAATTAACTCAGTTAGAAACTCACTCACAGATGTGCCCAGAAGCTTGTTTCCCAGGTGATCCTCCCAAACTGGTGATCAGTATCAACTATCACAGGCAATCTCTAGAGCTGGGCCTGGATCCAAATCTCAGCTCCAACCCAGTCTCCCACACTCCAGGGTGAGTGTTTTGAGGAAATTCTAAATTAGCTTCTGGAAACATCTAGTTATTAGTAAAACAGAGGTAATAATAGTGCCAACCCCACAGATATTTTGTGAGCACTAAAATAACTAATACTTTAAGACCTTAACACTCTTAAGAAACCTGTTTGTGCTGGTAAGTGTATCACAACAATACATCAAGCACAATAACACCCTAATTCATTAAACCCACACAGTGTGCTATCATTTATTTGCATACTTTCAAAACGCTCGGCACAATGTCTGACCAGTAAATGTCAGCATGTAAAGTGTGACACGCTCTGGCAAAGTGCATGGTCCACTTGCTACATCTCTACATGATGTGTGCCTACTGAAGTGTGGGTCCTCACATCTCACATGCAGCTCCTGCTCAGCAGCCCCAGGTCCCTTGCTCTAATAGAGCCTCTTCATGTCTCAACCAGCGGGAAAACAGAGACCTGTGACTTAGGGGGAGAAATGAAAGGGGCAAGAGACATGAAGAACAACACAGCAAGACAGCATTTTGCTTAAGCTGTGTGATTTTATTTTTTTTTAGGGGGTTTATATAGTGAAGGAGGTTGGCAGGGTAGCGAGTCATGGGGAAGGGTTGGTATGCAATCTAATCTGGAATGTCTTAACTACAGATAATTTGCATAGGTGTTCCTTTCTATCAGGGAGATAAAGCTATTCCTGGCAACCTCCATCGAGTCACGTAATTGCTGGTAAATGGCTAACTATAACGGGAGGGGAATAGAGGCCTATAGACATGGCTGACTCATAAACTGAAAATGGCTAAGCTAACATGGTTATACTAAAGGCCAATACAGGCTTTGGCTCCTGACATCTTCATCTCTCTCTTAGTTGAGCACAACAAATCGGAGTCCAGGGCCCCATATGTTCATGTACAGAAGCAAGGCTTCTTACTCTGGTGATAGGAAGGTACCATGACACAGAAGAACTTTCTCTGGCCTTCCATCCAAACACTAGCTTATCTAGTTTCTATAGTGTGGTGTTATGTGAGTTACGAGTGACTTACCCACCCCCACCATTACACATTTTGTGTGCTAGTGATAGAAGCCTTGTTCAGGTTGAGCCAGCATTGTAATAGTACTGAGCAATTTCCCAGTGAAGTGACCCTACTCTGAGCCCTGCTTGCCCTCACCCCAAGGCTGTAGTGAGGAGAGCCTGATGTACAAAGGCTGGCACAACCCACTGCAAGTGCTCAGCCATTGTGGAGCTTTTTTCATTTTCTGCCTCCATTTTGAAACTTTAAGTCCTTTTAAGATATTGTATTGGTCTGTTAAGATAAGTTAACACACTGTGTTAGGAAGTGTTGGGAAATAGCACTCCTAGCTCTCCGGCCCCTTGAGAGATAACTGATGCTCAGAGACCCACCCCTTCTCAGCCACTGCTTGGCTGCTTACAAAGGTAAGCAGCAGCATTGTTGTAGTATGCCAGCCCCGGTTAGTATCTAGTTCCCTGCCTCTATATCCCTGGGAGATGAGGAATTTTTGCTAGGTAGATAGAAGAATAATAATGAACGAGTGAGTGAATGAATGAAATAGAATAGTTCACCTCAATCTTGCTCCCCTGAAACAAATAAATTACCATCCCCAGAATTTTCTTATTTCATTCTGTCCTAGGAAATCACACACAGACACACAGACACAGACACACACACATACACACACACACTATGCCTCACTTCTTCAGGCCAGCCATGTTGTCAACACCACACCTTTTCTGTGTCTTTGGAGCACATTTTAGTGCCCCATGTTCTTCTTTGTTTTCTGGAGTGGATCCTACGTGTTTCATCTTAGATGCTCCCAGAGTTAAGTTCAGGGCTCGCAGTGTCCTCTTCACAGGAAAGGAGTACATTTGTTTATATTCAGTAGTGCATGTATTAATTGGAATGAACTGTTTTTCAATGCGCACATTTTGTATTTCATGGGAGCGATGCATTCACAAAGTTCTGGATTCAATTCCCAACACTGAAAAAAAAATTAATGTAATTGTGATATTAGTTGACAATATTGCACACATAATTATTTAGTAACAACTTTTCTCTCAAATTATAGAGCATGAATATTTTCCCACATATAATAAAATATTTCAAATACTCCATTGCAATGACTACTTAGTAATTTGTCGTGTGTCCTGGCCTAACTATTCCTCCACTGTTTGGTGTTTATAAGCACTGCCAGAAGGACAGTCTTGAAATCTTTGCTCAAGTTTCTGGTGACTTCTGTAAGAAAAATTCCTAGAATGGGGAGATGTGGAGAAGAGAGAATGACCTGATGTGGTGGGAGGGGGAAGAGACCTTGAATAAGGATATATAAGGATAGAAAGTGTGACTTCTTTATTCATAATAATGAAAAAAAGAAAAAAAAGAAAAATTCCTAGAAGTAGAGGTCAAAACTATTTTGAGATTTGCCACACAAACTGCCAAGTAGCTTTCCAGAAACAATTTCAGTCTTTCCAGCTTCAGCAAAGAGCCTTGTGATTCTGCAAACGCAGCACACTTTGGCTGGGGGAGGGGCTCGCATCCACCCAAGGGCTCCAAGCAGTCTTGACAATGGACCCCTTGTCCTGCCCATCCCATCCCCTCTTCCCACACTGCCTTTTATTCCTTGCTCTAGGCTGTGCTGTGTGTGAGGTCTCTGTTCAACTCCCTTTGACACCCCATGCTGCCTACCAGAGCAGGACTCGGAAGAGCTGAAGGGTGAGTGAGCTGTTAGACCTGCAGCTTTGGCCAGGCAAAGTAAGGGGAGGGTGTGGACAGGGTGTTGAGTCATGTGTGTCCAGTGATGTGTGTCCAGTTCTGAAGGACAGCCTCACTGGAGTCCTTAGCCAAGGACGGAGATCGTGATAAATGGGAGGAAAACAGAGCTGAAATGTTAAAAAGAGCACAAGATGCTAAATATTCTTTGGAAGGTGTAGCGAAGGGCACGTGTGGGAGAGCCCCAGCAACAGTGTGGGAGGGTTAGCCTCAATTACAATGTCCATAAGCAAGACTAGCTTGTATGAAAATGATTTCTGTTTGCCCACAGGCTCTGAGGCTGCTCATGAATCCCCGAAAGAAAGTAGACCTGAAGCTTATCATCGTTGGCGCACTTGGGTAAGCCAAGCCCGGCTGCCACGTGTTCCCTGGGAGAAGAAAAGCCCCCACCTCTATGGGACCCTCTCTGAGTCAAAGTGGCAGTGAAGTGCATCCCGCTTCAAGGAAGGGAGCTTAGCTTCAAGAAAAAAGCTAGCCCAAAGTTCCTGGTTTGAGTCCAGCTGGGTAGTAACTGGCTATGTAGCCACTCAGCCTCCCTGGGTTCTCTAGTGGCCTGCCACACCCAACAAAAATCTGAGCACTATTGTGGGACACCTAACCTTATCCAAAACTACTCATTTTGGTTGGTTTCTGCTCCGAGAAACTATTCCCAGTCTTTTGCTCCCCAAATGGTAGTTTCTAGACCACTGATACTAGAAATTCAGAATCTGAGCAACATTCTCTTGAGACACATCCTAGAGGAAGTACTGTTGCCTCTCTATGCCTCCCCTCACCTCAGGCCGTGCATACATCAAAGTCCATTCTTAAACTCCAACTTTTGTTAAAAAGAAAAAAATAAGAATAAAAAAGTGAAATCAATTCAAAGACTCAAGGAAGGACCAAAATGCAAATGGCATGCTAATGTCCTGAGAATGGCGTATGTGTGTGTGTGTGTGTGTGTGTCTCTGTGTGGTGTGTGTGTGTGTGTGTGTGTGACCGTGTGTTTGTCTGTGTGTGTGTGTTTATAGGTATGTCCTTATACATATGTGGAATTTTTTTCCCTCAGTGTGGGAAAGACTTCTCTTCTTCACCAATATGTACACAAAACATTTTTTGAGGAATATCAGACCACCCTGGGGGCCAGCATCCTCTCCAAAATTATCATTCTGGATGACACAACTCTAAAGCTCCAGGTGAGCACTCCCCTCTGCCTCTGTAAAATACACGCACACCTGAAAATCACCCACTGACGTAGCAAAGCATACTAGAAGCTTAGAGGACCTGGACAGAGATCAGCCAAGTACAACTCATGCGATAACTCTAGTCTAATCACTGGGGCATGGACACACCCACCTGTTTACCTACTCTAGCAAATGTAACAGAGACAGATGACATACAATCCAAAAGAGACTTCCCGCTGGGGACTGGGGTAACAACCTTGCCCCATAACCTACAGAAAAAGTGAAAGTTAAGAGCTATGGTGGTGTAAGTAAATAGGAGGGCTGTGCTGTCTGGATGTAGAGGGGCGGAGCACACCTACACCAGGGCTTTCCCCATCTGTAAATGAATACAGCCTTGTTGGGTTTCCTTTCAGTCACTCATCAGAGCCCTGTGGGACACTGCTCTTCCCTTCCAGATCTGGGACACGGGTGGTCAAGAGCGGTTTCGCTCCATGGTATCAACATTCTACAAAGGTTCTGATGGCTGTATCCTGGCATTTGATGTCACTGATCCAGAGTCCTTTGAAGCCCTGGGTATCTGGAGGGATGACGTCCTGGCAAAGATCATCCCCATGGAGCAGTCCTATCCCATGGTGGTGCTTGGGAACAAAATTGACCTGGAAGACAGGAAGGTACTGTTTGTTCATTCATTCATTCATTTGACAAACTATGTAATATCTACATATCAGATGCTGTGTTAGCTTTCACATACAATGCTGACAGAGGCGTCCAGTCAAGGTCTCTATGACCAAATAGTGACAATTATGGAACAATGTTTCAAAAGCAATGATAGTTACACACTGGGGAAATTTGGAGATCGGAACAAAGGGATGTCAAAGTCCAGAATAGAGAGCTAGCTTCCTAGAAGAAATGGGTTCTAGGCTAAAGAAACTGTATGATGTGAACTGAGACACTAACAGGAAATAGGAGTGTTAGGATCTCAGAGGAGCCAGGAGTCAGATCTTGTTGGAATCCAATTTAGTCTTAGAACAGTATGTCTGCCTAGAGTCACAGAGGGGTCATAAGCTATCAATTTTTGGTTCTACAAATTTTCTAGACAATCAGTAATTTTTACTAAGGTGACAAGGATAGTTGACAACTGGTCTACCCCATGACTGCAGTGGCCCCACCTATGTGGGTAATAGCCACCACAGGGCTATTGAGTTAAAAGTTTTTTCAACCTTTACTTGCTAACAAAAAAGAAAGAAAGAAAGAAAGAAAGAAAGAAAGAAAGAAAGAAAGAAAGAAATAGAGTGGTCTTAATTTGTAAAAATTGAAACAAAGGTATTTTGTGCCAATTGAAGCCCTAACAACACCAAAGGAGCTGCTAGAACCACATCCTCTTGATATTTCTAATGGAAAAGCATTAATGGGGAACTGAGTCATTGTGTTGGAACTATTGTTTTCACAAGGGTTCAAACAGAAAACCGCAAGAGAAATGAACCAAAACAGTACTACAACGCATGGAGTGGACAGGGAGAGAGAAGGGCTAATTCCACCTGCAGACAGGAAGGTCCCTGTTCAGAGAGGAAGACATGTTTGATTTGGGCATCTAGAATCTGAGAAGCTTGGAGGGCAGCCATAAGCAGCTAGGGAACTGGCGAGCTTTAGGATACCTAAGAGAAAAACCTCAGAGGAGAAGTGTGTGCTGGAAACAAATCTTCAGCTCTGTGTGGCCATTTCAGATTGGAAGCTCAGCATCAGTCAAACATCCTGTCTCAGACAGTAATCCAAGTCTCCCTTTCTTCCCACACTGGGCCAGCTGCAGTGGGAACGTCACTGTCAGCTTTATAAGCCCACAGTCCCCACTTGCTTCGGTCAAGTAGGCGCTCTGGGGTCTAGTCTTGTCTGAAGTGAAGCAGGAAGATTGAGAAGTGGTCATTGAGCAAGACAGTTCTTGTTTTGTGGGTCTTTTGTGGTGTAGCTTTGTGTTCTCCGGCCTGGTAGGTATGGTAAGGTCCTTCTTCTATGAGTCATCACTTTGAGCCCTTCCGACCCCCTATCTGGGCAACATTTCATGGTGCCTGAAAGAAACAAGTGTCTTGCAATCTCCTGCTTTTTTCCCTCGGGCATCCTCTTATTATCTCCAACCTGACAGCCCTGCTAGAGCACATGCTGGGAACAAAGGACCTGGCACTGCAGCTTTTCCAAGCAAGAGAATCCGAGGGTGTCTGTGGGAAGGCTCTGGGGAACCCTGAAGGAAAGGGGACAGGGTAGTCGGAGCATCAGATCCTAGAGAGCTGGATAGGATGGGTGTGCAAAAGTTGAAAAGAGAGAAAGTGTGATCACAGAAGGGATCTGTGAAGATGGAGACGTAGAGAGATGGTTGGTGGAAAAGGAACTTTGGCTCCTTGAATAGTGGCAACCTTGTGTTGATGGAGAAAGAAAACATTATAAATGTTTGGCGAAATGGTGGTGCCTGGTTGGGTGAAAGGCAGGTGATGACTCATAAGAGGTCCCAGCCAAATATGGAGTGTGGGGGGGAAGCTTTGCTTTAGAGAAGAATAAAGGCATGAAAGAATCAACGACGTACCAGGCAAACCAAACCCCCCTCCATCATCTATGGAGAAGCCAATATGGGAATGACCTCAATAGAGATGGTGTGTCGGGGGGGGGAGGGTTGATGACAGAGACACAAGGAGAAGCCAGGGTCAGGCAAAGGATGGTTTGGGGAAGAGAAAGCAAGTTTGCCTGTCAGTAAGGTAGCCCAGGGGAAGGGTCTGGAGAGGAGTGGCCTAGAAACCAGAGCGAAGAGGTACCTGAACAATAAGGAAATGAGTCCAGGGAAAGGGAAGTGGGAAGAGACCACATAGGTCCATATTGTTAGGACCAAGAACTAAGGAGAGGCAGCTTCTGCCCTCACATCTCCTTACTCTGATGGTTCTTAGCAAAGGGTTTGTGGACCCCTGGTTGATGACTATACCTAGGGAGGCTTGCACTCACTCGCACAGAGTTGAGATGGTAGATACCATCTCTTTCAGCACCCTGGATGAGCAGGCCACGGATGGTCCACCATGGCCCCTGTAAGCTCCAGGTCCTCCCCAACCTCTTCACAGTTATGGACAGCAGAAGATGGATTTTCATACATTATTTGATGGTTAAAAGAAATGTTGTAATTGTATCCTC
Organism: Sigmodon hispidus; assembly: GCA_004025045.1. Lineage (NCBI taxonomy): Eukaryota > Metazoa > Chordata > Mammalia > Rodentia > Cricetidae > Sigmodon > Sigmodon hispidus. The sequence goes on along the minus strand of PVIH01011932.1, from coordinate 20,020 downwards.
CTTAGGGCCAGGTCTGGAAAAGTAATTTTTCCTACTTTGCTGTTGTTTGCGAGAGGTTTTCTCTGTGTAATAGCCCTGGCTGTCTTGGAAGTCACTCTGTAAACCAGGCTGGCCTCGAACTCACAGAGATCTACCTGCTTCTGCCTTCCAAGTGCTTGTGCCACCACCATCTGGCTTAGTTTTTCCTACTTAATTAAAGGAAAATAAGTGTTTAAAAGTACATCGCTAGACTTGGGGAGGAAGAAATTCTGCACTCAAGCCATGGTGGTGGTCACACAAAAGTAGGCATATACTTAGAAGTAATGTCCTCTCTCAGCTGGCTCACACAGCTGAGAAGAAAAGGACCCTAAGCCTGAACTGAAGGACTCGGAGTCTCGTGGGGGCAACAGTACAGATGAGCAAGGTTCTTATGAAGAGTTCTGCAGAGGCCATTCAGATGCTAGGGAAATGCTGAGTTGGGCCTGTATCCACATTCTGCCCCCCCTGAGCTTTGTGATCAAGGTATTAAGTCAAGCCAATGGCATCCATCTCGTAGCTAGCAGGGACCTTAGGTGAGTTGACGTGATGATGTGCCTAACGGTGAATAGGGTTAACCTTATTCATTGCTCCAGGGTTCTACTCTAGGAAAAAAGTGTCCCTCCTGGCATGGATCTGCTCAGCCAGCAAAGAGGCAGAGGTGACTCTCCCTTCCCACCCTGCCTGTCCTGTGTCTGTTGGGGTCATCTCCTTTAGAGGGACTGAAGAAAGAGCCAATGTTGGGAGGAAGCTTCTAGCCAGAACTTAGGAAGGCAGCGGGTAATTCTGCCAGGTCCATGTCCAAATCCTTCCCAGGCTGTGTATTCTGGGCAAAGGTCAGTGTTCTCAGCTTTCCTAATGCTGTGACCCTTTAATACAGTTCCTCATGTTGTGGTGACCCCCATCCATAAAGTGATTTTTGACCGCAATTTTGCCACATTTATGGATTGTGATGTAAATATCCATACTTTCTGTTAGCCTTGGGTGATCCCTGTGTAAGGGTCTATCAGTCACAAAGGGGTCAGGGCCTAGTGGTTGAGAACCTCTGCTCCAGGCGCTCATCTGTAAGGTGGCTCTGCGACATCCACCTTACAGATTCATGCTAGGAACTGAAAAGATAAAATATAGAGTTACAGACACAGGGGAGCTCCCAGTCATTAAGAGGGGTGATGGTTGGAAGGGAGGGTGGTGGTGTCAGGAAATGGAAGAAAAGGGGGAGAGAGCTGAGGAATGGCATCACTTTCTGACAAACAGCTCTCGGTCCCACCAAAAGAGACCTCACTCCCTTGGGTGCTGATCCCTTTTTATCTTTTCTTCTTAAAATGTATATGCATGTGTAGGGGGCAGATATGAGTGTATGTGTGCATGTTGAAAAAGGTATATATGCCCATGCATGGACAGAGGCCAAGGAAGCCATCAGATGTCCTGCTCTCCTGAACTTCCTTATTCCCTTGAGACATAGTCTCTCATTGTACCGGAAGCTTGCCTTGTATTTGAGGCTGACTGGCCAGTGACCTTTCAGGATCCATCTGTCTCTGGCCCACAGCACTGGGGTTTCAGGCATCTATGATCATACCCAGCTTTTATGTGGGTGCCAGGGATTTGAACTCAGGTCCTCATACTTGGGCAGGGGATATCCTTACCTACTGAGCCATCCTCCTGATGCCACATTAGTTCTTTCTAGTGACCTAATCTCCCTTTGACTTTGACTCATTTATTCTCAGCAGCATCATAGTGAGAAATGGATTTCAATATGGGTTCTGGAGGAACAACCCCACTGAAGCCACAGCAGCATCAATGACAGTAGCTATGGCAACTGCAGTACAGAAACAGTGATCATTTCTCTCTCCCTCAGGTGCCCCAGGAGGTGGCCCATGAATGGTGTAAAGAGAAGGACATGCCTTATTTTGAAGTTAGTGCCAAGAATGACATCAACGTGGTACAAGCCTTTGAGGTTCTGGCCAGTCAGGCTCTGTTGAGGGTGAGTGATGTGGTGGTAGAACTGCCCTAGGCAGGGGTCCTCAAGATCTTCCAAAGAAGAAAATGTGGGGTGTAGGTAAGGACTCAGAGGGGATAGGAGTATTCATCTTTTTAATTATTTAGTCATTGGGTGGGTTTAGCAATTCTGGTATCATGGATGCCAGAGGCATAATATACCTGGGGGTAAGTATTGGCCTCACAGTCTGGCCTGCTATCACAAGCCCTTGTGGAGTACTTAAAATGTCAGTCCTGTGCCTGGTGCCTGGAGATTCTAATTCAGCAAGGATTAGAGAAGTGTCTCTAGGCTAATCGTCATTGCAGGATAAAAGTAGAGTGGAGCCAAGCTTGTATTCAGTCAAGTGGAATCTCCAGCCTGGAGGAGCTGCTGACAGCTCCCAATCAGAAGGAGTAAGAGTCCCAGGCACTTCAATATGACGGCTTAAACAGCCTGTGTTGAGTGTGACATGTGTGCCAGACACTGTGCAGGGGATATTCAGACTTCAGGGAAGACAAAGATAAGTGTTGGGAACACAATTCCATTGCACGGTGGAGTGGACTTGGTGATGGACTCCAGGGAAGGGGGATAGTGACAGCCCGTGATGGGAGTGGCCACTGAAGGCCACCTACACACAATGGTGACTTCTGTATGTCTTTTGTTTTTTGAGACAAGGTCTTACTCTGTAGTCCAGACGAAGCTTTAATTCACAGTCCCCTGCCTCCACCTCTACACCGTTAATGTTATAGTGTGGAGCTTGAAAGTTTGGTACAGCTTGGGGCTTGTCTGGTTTACCTTGTTCTGCCTCCTGGGACAGGTATAGTATCACATGCCTTTAATCCCAGCACTTGGGAAGCAGAGGCAGTCAGATGTCTGTGAGTTCTAGACCAGCCTGGTCTACATAGTGGGTTCTAGGACAGTCCGGGCGACGTAGAGAGACCCTGTATCGAACAAACAAAAATCAGTCATTGTCAGAGAAATGATTTTAATGGAGGAAATGAACAAGAACTGGTTAGGAGATTAGAGGCATCCCCTAGGTGTAAATGGTTGCCATCACCCTGACCTCTTGTTGTGGGTGACTAACTAACTTGCATGACCCATGTTGTCCTAAAGAGAAGGTCCCAAGACCCTGTTGGTAGAGACAGGCTGTATTTGCCTCCAGAAGCTGCACACAAGAAAGTTAAGATCTTTCTCTGTTCACATGGTCCAGCCTGGACCTCAGGTCAACCTCCAGCCCTCACTGCCTCCTGAGAAAGAAGAGCCAAGTGTACCCATCTTAGTGCATGGTCTGTAAGTGTAGCTTTGCCACAGTCAGGAGAGTAGACTCCTAATGTGCAGGTGAGTATGCCTGTACCATTAGCCAGGATGGCTTATCACAACTCAGCAGGATTAGATGGCGCAATTATTGCCAAACACTTTGTCACAAGGAATCCACCCCAGCCCACTGCCAGTGCATTTATGTGGCCGTCATCTGTCCTCTCGGGGGAGAGAGTGTCCTTCCCTTCCCATTAATTGGAGTGAATGTACATTCTTTCTATACATCACTTTCATCATGTGAGGCCCTTAGCAATGCTGATTTTGCTTGTTCTTACCAACATCCTTTTCCTGCAAAAGAAGAGCTTGGCAACTCACTGCAGCTCCTGATATTTGTGCAGGAAACTCAGACGGGGCCTGGAGGTCATAGGCATGATGTCTGAAGTCAGACTGACCAGGATAAATAGTCTTGTCCTAGAAGCTTCACACGCATACCTGTCAAAACACATGACAGTCCCAAGCCTGTTTCCCCACGTACAAAATAAAAACATCCCAACCCATACACATTTCCTGAGCTGTCGTGCGGGGGTTCAAGATGAGGCCTCACAGCACTCAGGCTCAGGAATGTGAATCAGGAGTGGTGAGCAGAATCTTCCGCTCTTCCAGAGAACCCAAGTTTGGTTCCTAGTACCCATGCCAGTTGGATCACAGGCATCTGCAACTCTAGCCCCAGGGGGTCTGACATCTGACCTCTGTCCCCTTTGAGAATCGCCACTTGTATGCACATATCCATATGTAGGCTCACACCATTATACATAATTAAAAAATAGAAATAAATCCAGAAGTAGCAACAGCTGCCTTTCTGTGTGTGTGGCCCATGGCCTTAAGGCCTGTAACCTAACACTTGAGAAGGAGGATTGAGATTTCCAACCATGAGGAGACCCTCTCTTTAAAAAAAGAAAGAAATTCACTGCCTTGAAGAACTCTTGGTCTTCCCTGGAACCTAGGGGTAGAAGTTCTTAGAAGGGGAGCTGCGTGGGCACCAAGGGTCTTGTTAGGTGACAGGGGCCTTCTCTGGGTGCTTGTTGGGACAGGAGTTTGGCTAGTTGGCCGAGAGGAAGACAAGTGCCTTGGAGAGACAAGAACAACTGAGTTCCTCCAGATGCCAGAAGAGACAGGAAGGACCCAGGCACAGAGACTATTGGGGTATTAAAATGTTTGTAGGGACAAGTACACATCAGAGATGAGAGGCTAGCTGTCAGTCTCTGTCCAGATGTCACCTCAGTTGTCCCTTATGGGAAATTGTGAGCCCTGGATGGAAGTTAGGGGGCTGAGCTCTTAGAATCCTTTCGCTGGAATACTCTGGACTCCTGGGAAGAGGCAGGACAGAGATGGAAAGGGAGATGGTGGGAGGGTACAGCTTCCCCTCTGGTCCTCAGTTTTCCAACAATATTACAGAAAGAAGACAGAATGCCCAGCTCCTGTGGCCCATTGAGAACCCAGGTACCAGGGCTCTTCAGAGCCCAGGCTGTGAATACTGATTTTTCTTTCCACCCCAGTACCAAGGCACCGTAGAGAGTCACCTTGTGGATTCCATCAAGCTGTCTCCAGGCCAACCCAAGAGCAAATGCTGCTGACCTCTGGACTCCAGAACCCCACTGGCAGCTGTGTAGACCACTCACTCCACCAGCCCCACATGCCTGCCCCTACTGAGCTCAGAGTCGGAGGCACTGCAGCAAGAGAGAATGTCTCAGGCAAATCCTGGCCCCAGAGAAATCACAGGAGTCTCGATGGCTCAGGCTCTTCTGCCTCCTCTCTCCTGACACAGTCCTGTTCATCTCTGCAGACAGGCTGCTCCATTGAGCCCTACAGACCTATAGCTTCAGACGACAGACAGTGCAGCCCTGCTTCCCTCCCAGCCAGGTCGTGAACCACTCCTGACAGGCCAACAGGAGACTTCCACAGCTTCCTCCAGGGAGAACTGAGGAAACAAGACAAAACCTGTTGCTCCTGCTTCCCAGGTGTTCCAACAGCTCCCATAACTGACCAGGCCTCAGCGTGCTCATCTGCCAGACAAGCGGTCCCAAGGTCCCCCCATATCCCACTGTGGTTTAAGGACCAGAAGATCCATCATGTCCTCCTTGGTGCTATGGATACACATGTTTACTCTTTCAGCGAGTATTTTTGATGTCCTCTATGTACACTGCACTGAGAGCATACAAAACAGATGGAGTCCTGATCTCCCAAAGGCTCATCTGGAGAAAGAGGCAACAGACACGGAGCAGGACAGATGAGTGCTGTTTTATACAAAGGGGTCCAAGCAGGCTTTCCTGTGGAGGTGAAGGTTGGCTGATGGCTACAGTATGAGCTACAGGAAAAGTGTGTCAAGAAAGGAGACAGTGAGGCCAAGGCCTGAGGCAGTGGACAGCATGCTTGCTATAGTCCATATGAAAAGTCCTGGGGACTCAAAACCGCTCCAAGGAAATCCTGCCCGCAGAGGGTACCTTGATGATTTGGAGACTGACCACCAGGGGGCAGACGTGTCCTCTGCTTCCAGGCTATGGCTTTCTGAGGACACTTGAAAAGCTGGTTTCTGTCAAGTAGACGTTGAAGCTTGTTCCCGGGCTCTCGGAATGTTGAACTTGGGGTTGCTGGGTAAGAATTCACATGTCCTGGGTAAAAGCCTCAGGATCCTTGACTCAGGCAACAAATCAAAATCAGAGACAAATCCCAGACCAAGGTACCTGGAGAATAAATGGTGTCCCGCACATTTCAAGGCTACAACCTGCTTTTCCTTCTGGCGGCTTTATACAGCACAGATAGGGTAGCCCAATCTGAAGGAGGTGGACAGGATGAACCTTCACAGTCCAGTTCATGCCTCATGCCTACCACAGACATTTCAGTCTCCTTTCCTGAGTACTAAGCGGATCTGAGGTGTTAGTCTGAAATTGTAGGCAGATGCACCTGACTCAAAAGATTCACTGAGAGGCCAGTGATCAGGGCACTGACCAGGGGACTTGAGAGGCCCATCTGCCCCCGCCTAGCTCTGAAATAGAAAGCAAACCACCACAAACAGCAGCCACACCCTGGGCAGCAGCCACACCATGGGCAGCACTCACACCATGGGCAGCACTCACACCATGGGCAGCACTCACACCATGGGCAGCAGTCACACCATGGGCAGAGGTCACACCATGGGCAGAGGTCACACCATGGGCAGCACTCACACCACGGACAGCAGCCACACCATGGGCAGCAGTCATAGAAACAGAGTGCATCTCTAGCAAGCCATCTTCTGTGTTCTTCAGATATGAACATTATGCTCTTTCTCTCCCTCTCTCTCTGTCTCTCTGTCCCTCCCCCCCCCCTCTCTCTCTCACACACACACACACACACACACTCACCTCCTGGGAGTCAGACCGTGAAGGAATGTGTGATGTGTGGGTGTGCATCAGTATTAACATCATGCTGAACATATGGACCATATCTAAATGTACAAACTAATAAGTGCATCCTTTGTTTTTTTATCCTTTGTAGAACAGTAGTCCTTCTTGGTCTGTGGTGGCAGTCTCAATTACCCATAGTCAACTCTGAACCAAAAATATTAAATAGTAAATTTCTGAAATAAATAACTTGCAATTTTCAAATCACGTGTCCTTTGAAGTAGTGTGATGAACACCTGTGCCAGCCTACTCGAGCTAGTCATCCCCAATTCAGTGTATCCACAATGTATATGCTACTCACCCACCAGTCACTTTGAAGCTATCTCAGTTGTCATATCAACTGTCATCATTTCCAATGCCTCTATTAGTAGTGGCCAAAAATTATGTCACAATGCCTGTCATTTACCCCCCACTTTATCTCATCACACAGATATGGTATCATCCCAAATTATCAAAAAAGGATAAAGTTGAAAATAGTACAATATTTTTTTAATATACATCTACATTATTTTTATTCTAAGTCTCGTAATCATTTATTTTATTATCAATTACTGTTCATCTCTTGCTGTACCCAATTTATTCATTAAACTTAATCATAGGTATGTGTGGATTGTGATTTTAAGCATCTGTGGTGGGTCCAGGAGTGCTTCCTTGGATAAGGAGAAACTATAGTGTTCATTTTTTCACTAAAAAAAAAATCCAAGCATGATGGTACAAGCCTTCAATGCCCAGAGTGAGTGCCAGGCCAGTCAGGATTACAGAGAAACCCTGTCTCAAAAAAAAAAAAAAAAAAATAAGCACCAGGGTAAGTGCAGGCAATAAAAGAGTGCATCATTTCTAGGGCCCTGTAACAAAATAGGTTTGTTCAAAAATCAAGAATTTCAAGATGGCAACAACAGCACGTCACCCACCCATGAAATGGTCCTGTGAACACATGCGATTTCCGCTGGAATGACAGAGCTCTTGCCTGGCCCTGCTGGACACATTGCAGTTCAAAGGCTCCGCTACAACCTTTCAGGGCCCCTGGCATGCAGTGTGTGTTTTCCTCAGAGTCAGAGCGTGGACTAAAAATTCCAAATGTGAGTGGGGACCTGTGGGCCTGGAGACTCACAACTATCCCATCACAACTGGGAGACAATGCTAAGCAGTCCTCAGGGCAGAGCGAACTGAGCTGACTACCAAATCCAAAGTAAGGGCTCCTTGTGCCGCCACAGTCCACCATAACTCTGAGTTTGAGATTGGCCCTTAGTATCCATGCCAGCAAACACAGGGACTTTGACCCACCACAGTGGCACCCACCGGAGGCCCCCAGGTCAGGGGTTGTGGAGGCACATCCCAGGCCTTCTTCATAATCATCCCTTCAAGGAAAAGACCTGAGTCTTTTTCCTACTGATCCTCTTGACCCTGCTCACCACAGCCTTGCTAAAGGAGCACCCTGGGAGGCTGCTGCTGAAGGATGACAGCACAGGCCAGGACTCCTGTGCCATACACCCTTGAGGCTTGGGAAAAAGCAAAGCCAAATCTTATCATCAAACAAATGAGGCTTGGACCTAGGCCCCAGATTGCCCGAGGAGACTTGGAAAAATGCCCATTTTCCCTTCTGTTTGCTCCCACATAACAGAACTCTTCTACCTCGGCCTAGATGGTGGCCTGTCTATCCCTCAGCCACAGGTAGCTTCCAAGCCCTATCTTCAGTAGGAATCCTGGTTCTGGTGCCTACACTGCAGCTCTGGCAGAGGCCATGGCAGCCTCCCTGTTCTCTCTCATCAAAATGACCAATATCAGCTCCACTAGGACAGAAGAATCACAGGCTTCTGTGGCTTTTTTTTCCACACTCTTTCCCCCTGGTCTAGAGCAATGCTGGGGAGCCATTGGCACCCCATAAACAGCTCTGAAGTGAACAACTCCTGCTATTATTGTTCCCTGTGCTTCCTCTGCTGTCTCCCTGAAGGCAGGGCCTACTTTTGTTTTTGTTGTGGGGGAAGGGGTACTTTTTGTGGGTTGGGGTTTTTTGCATGCATTTTGTCTTTTGTTGTTGTTATTGGTACATAGCTTAGAACTCAGTATTCTTCTGCCTCAGGCTCCCAGTCCCCAGGGAAAGTGTGTTTTGATTCATCATTTTAAACCCTCCCCTTATCACTCAGCTTTATAGATAAATGGACAGTAGGTAATAAATGAATATTAGTGAGAGACAATGGACTATTACTTAGCTATATTCTTTTTTAAAAAAAACTTTATTTATTTATTTATTTGCCTTGGTGTTTGCCTGGAACTGGAACTACAGACAGTTGTTAGCTGCCATGTGGGTGCTGGGAATTGAACCCGGGTCCTCTGGAAGATCAGACGGTGCTCTTAACCGCTGAGCCATCTCTCCAGCCCCCACATAGCTATATTTTAAATAAATACATAAAGTTTATTAAGAGCAAATCTCATTCCATTTTTCCCACCCGTTCTGGTTTTGTGTTTGTTTGTTGATGATCTCATGCACTCCTATAATGTGTCTTGATCAGCCACTCCCTCACTCGCCCTGTAGGGGATTGTGTTCTATAACATTGTAAATAATTGTCCCGCCTACTAGTTTAATAAAAAAACGCTGATTGGCTGAAGGCAGACAGGAAGTGTGGGCGGGAAAATCTCAGAGCAGAGCAGACACTCCACACAGACGTGATGGAGACAAGACAATGAGACAGAAGCAGAGGAAAGAAGCTGAAATGCTGCTCTGAGAAAAGGTACCAAGCTGCATGGCTAAACAAGATGGGTTGAGTTCAGATGAAAGAGTTAGCAAGTTATATGCCTGGGCCCTATGGCCAATCAGCTTAAAAATAATACAAGCGTCTGTGTGGTTATTTGGGCCTAAGCAGGAGTGGGCTGAGAGTGGGTTCAAACCTCTGGTCTAGCCTGGAAAGTCTGGGCCAGAAACTACATACGACATCCTCCCTCATGTCTCCTACCATTTTCCTCCCTCCTTCACGAGCTCTCTTCTTAAAAGCCTTTGAGTCCGTCTAGTGGTGCCTGTGAAAGCATCTGCTGGAGCAGGAGCAGCCTCCCAGCATCTCCATCCTAGAGAGAGCAGACTCCACCCCTCCCCCAGCAGTCACCAACTGCCAATAGTAACAGGATTTCGTGAGTCCTGCCAGGTCCCATCATCCCTGGGATGTTGGCTAGCTTGGTTTCCCACATTCAGTCACAGCTGTTTACACAACTACTCTTAGCCCGTGGTGCACTGATCCTTGAAAACTTCATGTCAGAATCATGTATATAATACCTTATCTATTCTATCACAGAAACTTTGAACAATAGCTTTTACATAAAGAGAATTCTAGGATAGGTGAGAAATTATTAAAAATAGTTTGGTTACCTTTTATAGGGGAATCTGGGCAAGTGGGATTGAGGCGTTCCAAAGTACAGTCCTTCATTTTGGATTTCCAACTCTTTGAAAGTATTACTCAACCAAAGGTTAAAAAGCAAAAAAATAACTATTGGTCGGAGAGAGAGGAGGGAAAAGAAGCAGAGAGAGGACAGTCAGGATCCACCTGGACTTAGCCGTGGCCTTGACGCCAACACTGATGAACTGGACTCCAAGTAGAAAGCAGGTCACAAGAATAAATCTCTCCAAGCACACACGGCATGGCACAAATGCCGAGCTTCCAGCCGGGCAAGATCACCGAAGTCTTTCTTGGTTCTCCTGTGTCAGACCAGAAGTCAGGTTTCTCCCAAGGCTCAGTCAATAACAGCATGTGTTTCCAACTTCAGAGGCTCAGCTCTGCGATAAACTATCACAAGTGTGCCTGCCGTCCTCTGTGAATGACCATGTAAATCAGATGCTTAGATAGCTCCCAAGGTCGGTCTCAGGACTTTCTAGTCAGTCAACATCCTGGAGCCCCCTAACCTAAGCCCAAAGCAGCCCTTCCAAAGGATTTTCTTGGGGCTGGAGAGATGGCTCAGTGGTTAAGGCCACTGATTGTTCTTCCAGAGGTCCTGAGTTCAATTCCCAGCATCCACATGGTGGCTCACAACCATCTATAATGACATCTGGTACCCTCTTCTGTATATTGTATACATAATAAATAAATAAATCTTAAAAAACAAAAAGATTTTCTTCAATTTTGTTTGGTTTAAATTTTATTTTGTTGTTTTTGTTTTTCAAGAGAGGGTTTCTCTGTGTAGCAGCTCTGGCTGTCCTGAAACTCACAGGCCTCAAACTCACGGAGGCCTCTGTTTCCTGAGCACTGGGATTAAAGATGTGCACCTGTTTTGTTTTATTTTTAAAGATTTGTTTACTGTACATGTATGAGTGGTTTGCCTGTGTGTTTGCTCAAGCACCACATGTGTGCCTAGTGCTGTGCAGCAGGGGAGAGGGTCAGATCACCTAGAACTAGAGTTACAAATGGTCGTGAGCAGCCGGGTGAGTGCTGGGAGCTGAACCCTGGTTCTCTGCAAGAGCAACAAGTGCTCTTAACTGCTGAGCCATCTCTCCAGCTGCCCTGCTCCTTCAGCTCTAATGGAAACAGGTACTTATATTTGGATTAAGCACAGTGGGCTCAAAGGCACAGCAGTTCCACCCTGCACACATGACAGCGCTGCTGGGTAGGTACATCAAGAGCTTCCTTTGTGGCACTGTTTGTAACAGAAAAAGAAAATGGAAATAACCTAGATAACCTTTGGGAGAAAACCAGATAAATAAAATGTGATCTAGGCGCCAGTGGAATTCCATGTTGAGAAAATGAGCAGAGAATTCCCACAGGCATGGACAAGGTGACCCTCGGAACATGGGGAGGACAGCAGGCTGAGGAAGAAGACACATTGCAGAACACTGCAGTCAAGTCCAGGCCAGGCAATATTAAATGAGGCCTTCTCTCTTGTGGGTCAAAAACATACGTGGCAAAAAGCTAAATATAAAATGAAGACAGCTGTGTACTCAAAATGTCAGTGGGGGGTCAGGAGAAGAGAACACAGGGCAAAGGAACTGGAGAGGCGTGTGAGGTGGTGAGGCTGAGTGGAAATGTTGTATCACTCCAGCTGGTGGTGAGGTCATTTTATCATGAAGCTGTGTGTATCATGGGTGGGTGTTAGTGCATACATCTTTTTGTGACTCAAATGATCCAATTTCAAAATCTACACCACACCCTAAGCTTTGGAGTCACACAGTCCTATGTGTGACATGCCTAACACATAGTAGGTGCTCAATAAATGGTTGTGATAAACAGTTATGGAAGCACTTAATTTGGTTTGGTTTGGTTTTGTTGAAACAGAGTCTCTCTGTGTAGCCCTGGCTATCCTGGAACTCACTCTGTAGACCAGGCTAGTCTCAAACTCACAGAAATTTGCCTCCCTCGACCCTCGAAGTACTGGAACTAAAGACACACACCCCCACCCCTGAGTTTGGTGAATTACTTGTTTTAAGTCTATGCATGAAGAACAATATATTGTGTTTAGTATGTGTCTTAGCGATTGAGGTTTTATTATAGAAATAATACTCTCTAATAAAAATAAATAAATATTTGTGACTTCAGCCATAAGCCTGGGATCTCCACTGTCCAGTAAGACCACAATAAATGAAGGTTGAGTGACTGAACACCTTCATGGATTCTTTTCCTAGCTCCACACCTTCTTCCCTGGATAACTCTGGGATTCAGATCCTCTGGCAAGCAATGTGATACCTTGAAATTAGAGTATTATTCGTACTCACAGCCTCCCAGAATCTTGAACCACAGACCTGAGAACCCAATTCAAATAAAATGCAATCCCCCTCTTCTTAACTGGACCACAATTCCCTGTGTAAAAGAATTCTCATTCTCTCCTGTCTCCCATGATTCCTGGGTCCACAGCAGCTGCTTATGAAAATATCCACTTACTAAGAGGAGAGGCCATTGGCCGGCTGCAGAGGAATTCCAAATGGACCTTCTGGATTCTGTAGTTTTCCTCTTTGCTAAATCCCCAGGAGCCTTGGCCTTGCCTATATTGATAGTGCATGATTAGAGGAAATTAAATGTATTTGCAAATCTAGAAAAGGCTGAGGTGTATTGTATTTTATAGTAGATATGATCTGGGACTTGCCTACAAAGTCATGATGAGCAAAACAACCATCTCCTAAATCACCTTGTGTGACCTTGAATAGACTTTTCTTTCCTAACTTCGGTTTTCCGCTCTCTGAAGAGTAACAACTACTTTTTGCTGATTTCACAAGGCTCTATAAAGATTATATATATATATATACACACACATAAGTATATATGTATTCTTATATACATTCCATGTTCATATATGCATACATACATATGTGTACATGTATAAGCATGTGTATATGAATACATATAAAATTGTGAACATGTTGGTGCCTGAGAATCCATGAACTTTTATGCTTAGGTCATAGAAAAAAGGACACTAGATTTGGAATTGAGGTAGTAAGTTGAGGATCAAATGTGTGCTGAAGCCCCAGATGCTGCTCTGAGCAGCCTCACAGCAGTACCATGAATTGGGTATATCATCGGTCCCATAGCAGGTGGGAGGGGGCACAGAGAAGCGAGGTAACTTCCCAGAGTTGCACAGCTGGTGTGGGGTAGAGCTGAACTCAAGGGCTCAGCCCCTCCTTGGCTACTGTGCCTCCTGACTAAAAGGTCTGAATCCCAGCTCTACAACTGTGTCTCTCTTCTTTTTTTTTTTTTTTTTTTTTTAAACTTTATTTATTTATTTATTTGCCTTGGTGTTTGCCTGGAACTGGAACTACAGACAGTTGTTAGCTGCCATGTGGGTGCTGGGAATCGAACCCGGGTCCTCTGGAAGAGCAGACGGTGCTCTTAACCACTGAGCCATCTCTCCAGCCCCCTGTGTCTCTCTTCTAACTTCATTTTTTTTTCTGCATAGACTAACAGAGGTTTTGGCATGTAAGAGCTAGAGCAGGAAGTGTACACAGAGCCGAGTACCCTAGAGCTAGTACTCCTGAAACCACACAGGGAAGAGGAGTCAGGCAGAAGAGGAGAAAAGTGTGGGCCACTCTTCAGCTCTCGCTCTCCTGTGGTAAAAGAGGAGCCGAGGCCTGTCCTGCTGACCTCAGCAGCTCAGGAGGTGATGATGTGAGCTAGGTGTGAATGGTCTATCAACTGTAAAGTGCTGATCCAGGGGATAATTCCAGAACTCGAAGGTCTGACCACTTTGTTCTTGCTGCATTTGGTCATCTACACTCACCATAATTTCAATGGCCTGTGTCATTCAGTAAATTGGCTATCTGGGGTGGAACAGATCCTGGTAGAGTAAATAGAAAGTACTTATTACATTAATGACCACCATTTGATAACATGGTAGACACAAGCATGGTGCTGGAATTAATTTTTAATATGGAAATTATTACTGTCCTTGTCAAGAGAGGAAAAGAAGCAGAGAAAGGTGAATGACTGAGAAAGGTGAATGACTGGCCTGTAACTGTCCATCAGTGAGTGACAGAACCACCACTGTAACTCTGTGACTTCAAAGTCTGTATCCGTCACTTATCCCACCCAACTCATTCACAGGTTTTTATTCTTTCAACAAGTTAATCTTAGATGGGTGTAGTAATGCACACCAATAACTCCAGCTCTGGAGGGACGAGGCAGAAGGATGTGTGTGTGTGTGTGTGTGTGTGTGTGTGTGTGTGTGTGTCTTTGAGCATATGCTATATTCTAATGTTCTGTACCAGAAACTGGGGACATGAATGAACAGAGCAGTGAAAGCTGACTAGATAGGTCATCAAACAAACAAGACAGGTGTCACTGTGTAAGCTGGGGATCCTACCTGGGCTGGGAGCTAAAGAGGGATTCTAGGAGCAAGGAATATCATCGCCAGGCCCTGAACAGGTAAGGAGACACCAGCCTTCAAGGTTTCTGGAGAAAGCCTTCAAGGTTCCTGGAGAAAGCCTACAAGAGCAAAGGGCCTGGGATGTGAAGTTGCTGGGAAACAGAAGGTGAGGATGGGGTGAGCGGTGAGAAGAGACCTGCCCCTCTACCACATGGGACCTGGCACACTGGGGCAGGTCGCTTGCTCTCCAGACAATGGAGCAATGTGGCCTGACATACATTTTAGCAGGATGTTACTGCTTTGATGGGGATTGATATTTAATCATGCTTTAAATAGCATGGAAGTTTACAAATAATAGTTATGACAATGTGAGTTTTTAAAAGAAAAAACCCTGGAAAATAAGAAGAGAGAATGGGAAGAGCTTTGAGAAGCTCTTGTGAAATCAGAGAGGATGCAGGGAAGGGGTGGGACAAGCCCTTCTGGTAGGGACTTTCTAGCAGGTGGTTCTCTTCATCTGAAACAGGTCTCATTTATCTTCCATACAATGATTGTTGGCTGAAAGCAGAAAAAACACAGATCAATTTCCAGCCCTTCCCTTTGAGAGGGACCACCCCACTGTCCCAGAAGAGTGTCCAATGCCAGGGACAGTGGACTGGCTTGAAGGCTGTGCTTGAAGCCAGCCCCACCTCCCTGAAGCCAGGCTCTGGATGCAAGCTGTAGACCTATCTCTGCTGCATTGAAGTCTAAGAGTTGAGCGCCTGGAGTTCTTGCTGCATGGCTGCCTCTGAAAAAGGAAGGTGTCCTGAGAACACCTCTGTGCCTCAGGATTCTTAAGCATCCTAGGACTGGAGGGGGTTTTGAGACCTGGCTGAGTCTCTAGACACATCCCTTCTCCAACTCAGACATCTCCACGCCTTCTCTTCCCATTTCCTTCACCGTGTCTCTACTGTCCTCTTTTCCTACAGGGGAGGAGGCACGTGACATTTTAGGAAGCTAACCAGAATCAGAAGAACTCTGACAGGGTAGTAGTACATCCCCATAATCCCAGCACTTGGGAGACTGAGGCATCATGAGCTCAAAACCAGCCTGAGACAAGACCTTGTCTTACAATAAAAATAAGCTAAAATTTCTTAAATTCAAAGAAAATTACAACAAAGAAGAATTTTTAGGAAGGAAAACATTAAATTGAATTTTTTTTAGAAGGTGAAATAATCCCACCTGTGCAAATTATACAGTATCATGCAAATTTATGCAAACCAGCTAGTTCTTTCTCTTTATTTACAACTCCCAAATTCTGAAGCCCTGAGGGAGTCTATGGGTAAGACCATTCTAGCAGGAGCCTACAAATCTAATGCAAAGAAAAGTTTGAAGAGCTGAGGTCTCCATTCTCCACTCTCAAAACCCATCCTTGGAAAGTGCTTAAGGAAACCCCTCTACCAGCTCTCTCCAGCAAAGACTCAGTCCTGGTGACTGAACAGAACATTTAAGGGTCAGATGAAATAACTGGGCAGATTTGAAGGCGTGAAGAACTAAGAATAGGCCCTTCTGCAACACCATCTCTTGGTGTTAATAGCATACGAGCACAGCTGGTTTCCATTTTCCTAGTCCCCAGACATGAGAACAGGAAGATAGAAAAAGCTGGAGGGAGGCAGAGGGCAGAGTGGCCCATGGGGTCTGGCTGACCTTCATTCTCATTTGCATATCTAGACACAAGTGACCCCAGCAAAGGACAGCTGACAAGGCAATCCAGATTTCAGAGAGCTGCTGTTCCAGGCATGGAGCCCGGGGACATGGCTGGGTGCAGGGAGCCTGTGTCCTGAGCTTGCAAGACAGATGCCATCCCTTTCCAGTGCCCCCCACCTTCCAGGGAGGGCCCCTCACGGCCTCTCTATGGAGGGATTACTCCCCTTCTGCACCATTATCTCTCACAATTGCCGCTTCACCACAGCACCCCCAGAGCCCTCCAAGCACTTGAATCCCTCCCGACCAGGAGGATTAGCTCCTCTTTGGCCAGCTCATAATGGTCCTCCACATCCTTTGTTGTCTCTGTTTGCATCAAATATTGAAGCTCTCTCCTGAAACTCATTACAGGCCACCAGGACAAAGGCTCTCCGCGGTCTCCAGGACAGAGCCAGTGCCAGGATGTTCCTCTCAGCTTCACCTGCCACCTCTTCTCCAGTTACCACCCAAGGGAATGAACCAGGGAGGTGATAGGGGAGTGAACGGAACAGCTGCGATGCTGCCCACACCCCGGGGCTGCCCACAAGAGAGGAAACGGAAGCTGAGTGCCCTGGGGATGAGCCCAGATCCCAAGTGCTTCGAACACAAAAAGGTCAAAGGTGAGAGCCTAGGATGGCAGAATGCTGACTGGTCACTTTGTTATTCCTCCCCTGCCACTGGGAACATCCCCGCCCCCCGCCCCTCCGTCTTGCAGAAGCACACTTTGGATCTCAGCCTAGACCTCACCTCAAGGTCTCCTTAAGGGACATCCTTTCCTCCAAAATATAGGTGTCCTTCAGTCCTCATCTCTGTTATTGTAACTGCCACTCATTTCCTGCTTCCTGTTCCTGGCCAATGCCCCAGCTCTGAACTCACAAGTACAGTTCAGCACTGTGTCTACACAGCTAGCTCAGTTTCTCAACAGGGCAGAAAACAGGGCTGCACTGATGAGCGAGACCATGAACAAACGAGTGAGTGAGTAAGTACTCAAGTGAATGACTGAATGAGTGAGTGAATGAATGAGGGAGTGAGAGAGTGAATGAATGAGTGAGTGAATGAATGAATGTTAGTAAATGAATGAATGAGTGAATGAATGACTAGATGAGTGAGTGAGTGAATGACTGAGGGAGTGAGAGAGTGAATGAATGAGTGAGTGAATGAATGAGGGAGTGAGAGAGTGAATGAATGAGTGAGTGAATGAGTGAGTGAGTGAATGAATGAATGAGTGAGAGAGTGAATGAATGAGTGGGTGAATGAATGAGGGAGTGAGTGAATGAATGAATGAGTGAATGGATGAATGAGTGAGTGAGTGAATGAATGAATGAGTGAGAGAGTGAATGAATGAGTGAGTGAATGAATGAGGGAGTGAGAGAGTGAATGAATGAGTGAATGGATGACTAGGTGAGTGAGTGAATGACTGAGTGACTGAACAACTGAATGAGTGAGTGAATGACTGAATGAGTTAGTAAGTGAATAAATGAGTGTAGTGATATATTACATATTTAATAAAACCTAAAACATTAAAAAGACAGCACACAGTCAAATCCTAGACAGACAGCTCAGAAACTTCTTGATCCTAAATACAAAGAGTAACAGCTAAGATTCAATGGCACACATCTTTAATCCCAACACAGGGAAAGCTGGGAGTGGTGACCTATGCCTTTAATCCCGTAACTCCAAAGACAAAACTTCCTCTGTTTCTGTGAGTTCAAGGCTAGCTACAAAATAAAATAGTTCACACCTTTCATCCTAACCTGGATGGGATACAGCTGATGAGAAGGGTATCTAAGGCCTCATAAAAATCAAACAGACAAAAGTGACCTGCAAAAGCGACCAAGAGCAAGGCTAAAAAAGTTACAAAACAGATAAATAAAAATTGACAGTAGTGCTTCCTCTCTCTGATATTTCACATTTTACTAAATATGTAATATATCACCACAAATGAGTGAGTGAGTCCGTGACTGACTTAACAAGTGAGTGAGTAGATGACCCATCTCATCCAACATTGGCTATGCCTCATTCCTGGGTCCTCAGAATCCTTACTCCTACGGTGCTGGGTCATGCATCTGGACCTGGCTTTCCAGTCACCTCAGTGGTGAACACAATATTGTCCTAAACGTGCTCCAACTACAGGACCCTGCGTGGGTCTCCGAACCAACTAAGCCTCCTTCCCTTCATGTGTCAAAGGCAAGATCAGCACTGGACAGACAGCAAGAAGGACAAAGTGGACATGTGGGGTTGAGCAGGCGTGTGATTCAGAGGGCACAACCTGGCACCCAACTCAGGATAACCAGCATTATGGAAGGAAACGCAACACTTCTTCAGTCACCCAGCCACCACCTTGTCACAGGCATTGTGTGAGAGGACCTGGGACCAATCTGTGGGAAGCTTGAGGGGCCTCTGTTGGGCCATGCTGGCCTGTCTGGGGTAGCACTTCCCCTATTCAAAGGAAGGACTTTGCCAGGCTGTGGATAAGCGTATCCCTGACTGGAAAGGGACTTAGTTCTCTTCGCTTGAGCTTCCTCCCTTCTAAAATAGCAATAACAGTAGTCTTTCTTCACAGGTCAGGAGGCTCGGATGAGGTGAAGCACATGAGCACCCATCACCCAGGCTGCCCTCCACTTTCCACTGTCACTCTTGGAGAGCTACAGATCATCATCCCATTTTCAAAAAAGAGAACCCAGCAGTTTCAGAATTTATCTGAGGTTACCAGTGACTCAGGAAGCCTTAGACAGAGGCCTGGAGTTGTAGTAGCACCACTGAGACTCAGAGCCAAATACGGGGGAAGGCTGAAATAACAGAGAGAGGAAGCATCACAGTCAATTCTCACCCAGCTGTCTTGCAACTTCCTCAGCCTCCCTCCTGTGTCTGCCTGGTTTCTACAGCCCTTATATACCCTATCCCATCCAGGTTAGGATTAAAGGCGTGTAGCCTTGAACTCACAGAAACAGAAGAAGTCCTGTCTCTGGAATTATGGGATAAAGGATGTTGGTCACCACTCCCAGCTTTCCCTGTCATAGGATTAAAGGTGTGTGGGATTGACTCAGCTGTTTATCCTTGTATTCAAGGATCAAGGATTTCCTGGGCTGTCTGCCTAGGATTTGACTGTGTGGTCTCTCTGATATCCCAGGATTTATTAAATATTTAACATATATCCACATGGAATACCCATGTTTCTACTACCATTCCCTTGAGAGCAGGTTTAAATTATTCTTACACTGTTTTGTGTATATAGTTCCAAGCCACTCTACAAGATGACAACACCCTTCTTGGGTTCCTCTCAGAGAGATGCTATAGATACACACCACACACACACACACACACACACACACACACACACACAAATACATGCTTGCGTGCGCGCGCACACACACACACACAAAAAAAAATGGGTTGGTGTGCTGAGAGATGGTCCTCACAGGCTCTTCAAAGGAGCCTGAGCTGAGCATCTGAGAGATCCGATTTCTAGTGGGGACCAAGGTGTCTCTGGAAGCCACAAGGCTAAAGAAAATACTTCCTAGGCCTGGCCAACTGGCCTGAAACACCTGTAGTGAGTCAGGAGCTTTCCCTAACAAAACCATCAGAGGTTCAGTGACATCCTGGGTTGCTCCACTTGGCCACATGACAGGCCTCTGAGTCATGTGGGAGGCTCCTGTGGAAATACAGTGACAAACTGGAAGGCTGGCAGTCAGTCAGCTTTCGAGATGTGTGTGCGTATGAGCCATGGAGGTAGCTGGCACACTGGACCATCAAGGAGGAAGGGAAAGCCACTGAAGGGCTTTCAGCCTGCTAGTCGATCCCTCCCACTCCCATCCAACCCCCAAAACATCTCCTCCTCCTCCTC